>JAANSM010000211.1:0-36788 GCA_036850725.1 Orchesella villosa | reverse complement strand
CTCATGATCATAATCCGGGGATACATACCTGTGAAATATTCTTGCGAATTTGATGCGTATTATTATATTCTCATGCAAGTTTCCCCCTTTTAATAGACACTTCTCCATACTGATACAGCATCTCGTATACGGACATTAGCATACATTTGCAACAGCCAAAAACTATCTGATGAGAGAAACTCTCCGCATTAGGGTACAAGAGTTGACTTTTAAAACACTTATATTAAGCCTACCACTCAACTTACCGCTTAAAAGCAGCGGAAAGACTGACAGAAGAGGCTCTCAAAATCTTGATAATATTACGGTTGCTCCCTTTCCTTCTCTTGACTACTTTCTCCTTTTTTCCTACAAAGTATGCTGTACCATCCACTAGCAGACTGGGAACTGGTACTAAAAACCTAATAGTTTACACAAGCACACAAAACCAAGCCACTCCATTATGTTATATGCGGATGCAACTTTATACTTTACATGCATATTTATACTCGGGCACTTGTGGATACCTGTGCTTGTAATCCTAAGAACGACTTCACAAAATAAAGTTGAGGAGGAGAGAGAGAGAGCACAACATATTGTGTAAGTTTCGCGTAGTTTTTTTTCATGTTCATATATATGCATAAAATAGATAAAATGGGGAGTTGACTTGAATAGAAGAAGTGAGAGGTTCAAATGTTAACAAACACATAATATATAAACGCACATACCACTGCATAAAACATAAAAAAAAGTTGTGCAAAATGGAAACTGTATTCTTCTTCCAGTTTTTTCTCAGGCGACGTTGTAGAAACCGTGGGTCATTGTACCTCAAACTCTACACTTTACATTAATAAGAATGCATGAGTACACACGCACTTGGAAGAAAAAGAGTTGTTGTTGCTATATATATTTCCATTCCTTCTCTCCTGCTTATTATTATGCCTTTTCAACAAACTGGCTAAAGTGAAAATAGAGAGAGAGAGAGAGCAAGAAAAGGGAGACATAAGTTAAGTCGTCGTTTTTCGTCCACATTTTTTTCTTCTATGGAGCTTAAATAAACTTGCCTGAAGAATCATGGAATAATGTTATCTTGACCGACCAATGTCACCACATAGCTCCCTCACTCTCTCCCGAAAAAAAACTCCAATATTGGCAAAAGAGACAGTAGGAATAGCCTACAACACACAATTACTGGCGGAGGGTAATACTTATGTATACATGTAAACATATCAAAATGAGCATTCATATGCCCTATTAGTATGTACAGAAACGTGTAATATTCCGCAAGTACTTTGCTATTCTACAGGTTTCCCCTCTCCATTCAAAGTTATTGCTTGATTGCTTACTTCACTTAAAGGCATGTCTATACATTATGCATGAATGCATGTATATGCAATAATGTCCGCTCACTCACAATTCAGCAACAATGTGTGTACACAATGGATGTACACATATAGTCTTCCGCAGTGCAAGACTAGTTTTTTTTGGAAAAGGCACACGCTTTTTCATTGCAGAAAGCCGACGTATGGAGAACACCGAATGATACTGTTTTTTTGCTTCATTCAAACCTCATTTCATAGTTATCATGAGCGACATCCAATCCACTAATATTAAGTGAAGCAACGTGAACTTAAGTCTGGAAGATCTGTGGTGCTAGTGTGTTGCATGCAATATATGCAGTCCTTTATAGTCTGATGCCATTTTCGTTGACTACGCTATAAAGAAGTAGTAGTTGAATGTGGAAGAGAGTGAACCGTATTAGACATCACAATGTGTTTTTATGCAGACAGCCCTTTTGTAAACATCCACTGAGTATCAGTATAATAGCAAGCT
This sequence comes from Orchesella villosa, assembly GCA_036850725.1. NCBI lineage: Eukaryota > Metazoa > Arthropoda > Collembola > Entomobryomorpha > Orchesellidae > Orchesella > Orchesella villosa. The sequence continues at coordinate 34,979 of JAANSM010000211.1, read as the reverse complement.
TTTTACAACCTTATTACCAAGAGGTTGTCTTCTGCATACGCTGTGGAGTGCATGGAATAAAATCTCTTGTTAGACATGGGTTCATGTGGTGTACTTGCCCATAAAAATGCTCTCTACCTGTCGTAAAGATGACCATCATCAACATTTCGAGGCTGTGGCATAGTCATTATTTGGTTTGATGCTTCTCTATTTTCCATCAACCTCATCTCCAACTTCAACCATCTTTAAAACAAACTTCTTGCTTTTCGTATATCGTGTTTTGAGTGGACAACAACAACTTACTCTTACTCCTTTAACATTTTCAAAGCTTTTCATAAAAAGTTTCGGATTTTATATGATTTTCTCTCCCCTTTTTTAATACTAATTCAAAGTTTAACATGGAAACCACTCTGCACAACTGAACATAACAAAAGTGGTGTAGAATGTTGCGTTAGTATGTACCGCGCAAAATCTCTTCCGAAAACCACAACATGTGAATACATTAGATGTGTATGTTGTTAATTTTTTAGCATTCTCGACTCTAAACCTATGCTGTATTAAATTCCAGCATGTGATATTCAAAACCAGTTTTGTTACGTTGTGGTGGCTCTAAAACGCAGTGAGGGTTTAATCCATTTTTCCTCTATTTAATACCACCACAGAGCAAACATTGGGAAAGCTAGGTATCTATTGAAAATGTGGCCTTTTTAGTAAACAGTTGATGATGAAACTCATCACTCCTCGTTACATATAAATTTATTACAGTTCTTATTGGATATAATGAATCGCTCATTTACTTAATCAGAAATGGCTGGAGTTATTTAATATCAGTCTGCAATCCTCCCAACTATTCGCATCTACTCAGAATTTCATATTCATCTGAATAAAAATCTTCACTACAGCAGCATACGATCAAGTTGAAACAGCAGTGTACTGATTGCTAATTATAAACGATGAAACGAGCAAACAAAATAGGATACATATTAATATTATGTCCAACAAAATATTTTTAACGACGGAATTAAATCCCTTAACCAAACGAACGAAATATAATATCAAATTCATCAATTATTGATATTTCTATTTAATGAATTTCTCATCCCATACGCACTAAGCTGCGTATTACGGATTTACTGACCCCTCTGTGACTTGCTAGTTGCCGAGGCAATTGATAACGTTTTAGCCAGCAATGATGGATACAAAAGCAGCTTTGTCTTCACAAAGGAATTTGTATGAAGCTGCGCTTCTCCTGAGTTTGATAGAACGCACAGTGCCTTTATACTCATCCTGACAAAGTGTTGCACACAATTTCCCCAACTTCTAAAGGAAAAAAGTTGGTTTCTGACGAAAAGTCATTACTCTGTTTAGTATTAAAATTGCAGCAAAATAGAATGTTGCTAAAAAATTATATGGCTCAGTTGACCAGGAAAATTACACAGTCATTTTGATCTTAATGGTAATTACACCACACCATGTAACCATCGCGAACAGGTTGGCAGTTAGCAAAGTTGCTTTATACCTGGGAGACATGCCACATAGCCTGACAACTGAAACAGTAGCTAGCAGAGGTTGCACCATTACGCAAAATTAACGTGCCTTCCTACAATGGAATCTGCGAATTCTAAGAAAATAAAAATAACAAGCCGTAGGCTTTCCGACTTTTAAGAAACATAATTACACAAACGAATGGACAGTTGAAACAACTCACTAGTGAGGTTAAACAAATAACAAAATACTTTGCTGTTTGTAGTCTCTTCAGAGACAAGACGTAAGATCCTCATACCTTGTAATCTTTGTATAATATGTATTCATACACACTTTTAACATAAAAAAGACGTGGCTTTAACTTCGACTTGGGCATAAAAATCGATGCATTTATTCATTTAATTTTGCATCGCCTGGCCAGAGAACAAAAAATTCTCAGCTTAATTGCAGTTTTTTAGTATGATGATGATAACCCACATACCAAACAATCTAGCTTCAACCCACGGAAAAATGTTACAATCTTGAGGAAAAGGAAATTTATTCGTTCGTTGTCCGCTTAAAAGGAGGCTTGGTTTGACATTTTCCTACCTTTATGAAATCCCATTGAAATTTACAACATCACATCCGCCCACACGAAAATTCTATTACTGCCTTTTTCCCCTAGTATGAAGGCGAATAAACAACAATGTGTAAATGCAACTTCGTTCCATGACGCTATTAGTACTAGGTGTTTGCATTTTTACACTTTACTTTGCCATGTAATAGTAGCATGTATTTGCTTTAATGAAAAATGAAACCCATCAAACGTTTCTTTTTTCTCAGAAAAAACATTTCTTTTTCAAATGATGAAGTTTCGTTTTACAAATATCAAGTGTACATGATATGTTTCGAGATGTGAATTAGCTCAATTTAAAAATGAAGATTTTTTGTCGGTCCTCAAAATGTCTTCATAATCATCATATATATAACATCGCAGATAAACGAGAAAAGTAAACAACACGTAGACACATAAATTCTTAAGTCGAACACCAGTTATGTCTTAATATCATGAAAACATTAAAATGAATGACAGTGATGTGATAATTGTGGACTCAACTTTGTTCCAAATCCAGGAAATTGAGAAGATAAAGGGATTATACGACGTACAAATAGTCAAAGACGGTCGATAAAGTTGGAACAGTCAAACCTTCGAAATCGAAATTTAGGTATACGAAAATTATGACAATATAACTGTCATGCGATGCCAAATGAAGCTTTTAAACGTACGTATTTTAGTTGATACAAAGATATGCAGGGCTCCTAGTTTCTCGTATCTTTTGGAATAAGTAAATTGTCACTGATGACATGATTGCATGCATTGTGATTTGCGATTTATCCATGTTCCAAATATTCCCTTTACTTTATCCATTATTCTAAGGACTTTTTTTTATCCGAGCACACCATAGTTTTTGGCATTTTTGTATACTTGATTACCTGTCCAACTCAAAATAACTTTTAGTAGCTTTAGTGTCCTAGTTCATACATTGCTAAAATTATAGGTTTGAAGTAAATGACTAACTGTGTTTCTTTTCAAAACGTGCATACCCAAACACACGCATTACTATATTTAATGATTGAAGCTCACATGGCATTTGTTAAATGCAAAATCATATTATGAGTGTTGATGACGAGCAAAACTCACATGAATGCTATTTTAACAGAAAAAAAGGACGCGATATATATATGCATTTCCACATCATTATCTGTTTTTACTTAAAGACAGCATCGTGACAGTGAAGTATTTAAAAGGAGAGAGAATGAGTACAGAGACATATAGGAGAGTTGCTTCAGAATTATACACGACACACACGTATTCATGCATTTCCAACACTCGGGTCCGAGAAGAATAAATTGCTCTTCCCTCTTGTGCTTTACACACCATTGCCAATAGCCATACAATGTTGATATACATGTCATGCGAAAATGTATCTGAATTATGCATGGGCTGCATGAAGCTACAAGTACGAAAAATGAATGTATGTAAGTTTGTACATTCATACAATTTTGTATGCCAGCTTATTTATATTGCATTGTCATGTTCATGTTACATACACTGCTCAAACTCAGAATGCATTAATACTGATATTCAACACGCAGGCAGATTGCCGGGTGCCGTTATCTTCTGGTTTAATCATCGTCCTCAATTTCGCACACCAAGAAGACACTAGAGGCTTTCAAGTAACCAGCTCTCCTTGTTTGTTTACCTTCTCTCTTTCTTTTTTCTCGTATGCTTTTGCATTTGCTGATGTACACATACATATAAGCATTCTGCTTTATACTTACATACAAACATTTGATTTTGATACTTTCATTTCAGCTGAGGACAGGATAACGCCGTTTTACAGAGATACATTACATTCACATTACAATGAATATGATAATGGCGAAGACAGAAATCCAATTTTGTTTCATTTCATTTTTTTTTTCATTCTCAGTATATTATTAATCGGACAGAGAGTCTAATCTTAATCTAGAACGCACAATATTATTATGATATGTTGATAGTGTTGATAATGACGAGATGGAGTCTGTACGTACAATCACTGTTTGTTGTACACTAAAAACCACTATATTTGTAATTGTAATTAATGCAGTGCAGATTAATTTCAGGAAGTTCTCAACAATCACAATAAATTCATGAAAACGAAAAAGTTCGTTGTGCCACTACCGTTCGAAACTGATGTTAGTGGCTTTCCTTCACCACAATAATCTATTCCTTCGTAATTGACTTAACCCCCCCCCCCCCAATCTATGGGTTGAGGGAATATACATTATTTCAATGTTTTTTTGGGATCACCATTTTACAATTCGAGGTCTGAGGAGGTTCTACTCACCTGCAAAGATGTTCGCAATACCTAACCACTGTCATTACACATATATAATATGATCATTTGTAGCATTGCATAGAATCGTGCAATTTATAACTAATATTACAAAAGTCAAAAAGTGAATGTTTTTTGCTGTCCCTCTAACTTGCTCAATCTGGCGAATGTTCTAGCCATTCTATTTTGCATTATGTTTTTTTATCTAGTGAATATTTATACAGAGAAGGAAAATGGATAATGGTTAGATTAAGTCTCATAAAGTCGAATATGTTTTTTGTAAGGTGGGTTCGGATTGCTGACTGATGTATTAAACAGGATTGCCGGAACTAACAAAATAAAAGTTTCAAATTGAGTACAGTATACCTATGTGTGTGTGTGTGCATACCTCACTAATGTAAAAAGCATAATATATCCACAGTTTACCATATACAAAACATGTTTAACTGATTGTTATTGATTCCTATACGGGCTTGTAAGGCTTCAACAACTCATATTTAAATATGTTCTGCATCAAACTATAGACTGCTATTTAAAAATAAATTCATTTCCATTTTCCACGAATTTTCTTGTTAATAATGTATGTTTTAAGCAAGAAAGTACGCAAATTGTAATTAATTCAAGAATTAGACAAGCTCTCATGAGCATGCTCCAATATCGAGCACATTCTTTAGACTCCACTACAGGCTAATGGAAACGTCAAAATCTTTTTTTTAACATGTCGAAAGTGGTTTATAATAATTTGATTTGCTACCAATATTTCTCATGCGATCAATGGAAAGCTGAAAATACACTGGAGTCAATCGATTTTGCCTATATATATATACATTCACATAATATTGTAAGGTATACAATACATTTTTCTTTCAAAGAGGCACACTTCTGAATTTATAAATTGGTCAATATTTATAAGTTCCCTAAACATTGTAATGTGTAAGCCTACATGAACACTCTAAATGCCTAAATAACATCAGAATTTGATACACACGTTAGCTCCTGTGGAAAGTTTATTACTTTATATCAAATGAATTCGACAGGTAAGCTGGTGGTTGCAAATATCCCCTGGTTCGTACATTTGCATTCTCTACTCAATCCCATCAGCAAGGAATGTATGAAACTGGTCCGAAGATTAAGAAAACTCTGAGCATCACAATTAATTAAGTTGATCTTGATCTTGTTTAGAATTTAGGACATTGAAATACCTCGTGATAAACCTCCCCATGACAGTCAATTCATAACGTAATAGTCTTTCTTCAAAGATATGTGTTCAAAGTGGTTTCACGAGTACAGCTACCTAAATATTATTATTCATTTCTAAAACGTGTGTGTATCTTATATGTACACTTTTCATTTAATGAAACCCAGTTCATTCCCTCTCAAGAACCCTTTGTAGTGATGATGATAATCATTTATTTTTCTTGAATGAGTCAGACATGGGAAAAGACTAGTGATTGTCTTGTTATTCAATATAAACACTGATCGTCATACTAATACCTAGACCTCAGCATGCTTTAGAGAAATCTGGTATATAAACGTTTAATGAGGTTTGTTTCCTTTGCAAATAAAAGGAGAACACACTTGTTCCTTCACATGGATTGCTGTGTTGCAGGTATTACTTTATGCAAATGCGTTAGTATTCTTTCTGCAATGATTTTTGTAGTGTGCTAGTTGTTTGTGCTTATTCACAATTTTTTTGCAGACTCTGATAGGCAACTTGAGACAAAACGTTCTCTAATACGATCAGAGAAAGCTGGTATTAATCTCGGATCTTCATTTACATAGGAATGTATCTAGATTTTTCTTCAAGTCGTAAGCAGAAATACCGCTCGTGAGTAGCAAAGCGTCAACAATTAGCTTATTAATTGGTATCATTACTAACGCGGGAAAATTCTTGATTTCCTTTACATAATAACGCTGTAAGGTTTGCAATCACAATTTTATTTTGAAAAAAATAACACTTCCTTTATTCCATTGAAACGCGACTAAAGATCTAATTGTACTTTGGTCGTCTCCAAGATATTTTTTATACAAAAGGAGAGCCGAGCGCAAAATCCTTTAATTTTGTGTGACGATACGATGAGCACTTACAAGAATTTCACGCCACTTTTCTTTTGCGAATGGAAGGAGTAGTCTTTTCCGCCGAATCTGTGTACCACGCCCATTTTTATGGAAATGCAGATGAATTTTGATGCACAATACAAGAATACATTTAAAATAGCAACAAAATGTTGACATGAATAAAATGTGAGACGGAGAAGAAGGTGAGTGAACACAAAATTAAATCTTCTCAAATCCCACCCAGTCTCAGTGTTTCTTCAACTAATTAGAACAAAACATGTGCCATCCTCCGACATACATTCATTATTACAGAGTACCATATATATAAAGTATTACTTCTTGTGGGTATACGCATTTGAAGAAATAACGTTTAGTTTACAAAACTTTGATCCCTGAGGATAGGAACGTGCCGCTACTTGAAATCATCCTTGATTGTATACCGTCACACGTAATATTAGACTTCTACATTGCTTCCCCAAGCGCCAGCCAGTGCAGTGCCAACCATTTCCATGTTTGTACGAGAGAAGCACTAAAACAACTTGAGTTTTCCTTTACAGCCACAGCTCTCAACTCGTGACGATCAACAATGCTATATTATTTCAACATAATATATAGGTGAGTGGCAAGACCATAAATATATATGTCGTATATTTGGATACCTACTAGTTAAAGCACTAAGTCACAATTACACAACTGATTATACTTGTCTCCCCTTGACTGCTTCTCTGTTCATTTCTGGAAACACGTGGAAATCAGCTTGCTTTCACTGTAACTTTCATATTAATATTCTCACTTTCTAACTAATGATAAGTAGATACAAGGAGTTTGTCCTAACAGGATTTCAACCGAATTTAGGAAAATGCTTGAGGTATATAACTGAATACATGATGGACTGTCAGAGAAAATATCATTAAAATGACCGCCTCATATAGTGATTCCGAACAGTATTCGAACAGTAACAATATAGTTCAAAGGACGATCTGTTTTTTAGGGTTGAAAACCAATTTTGAGAATAGCAACAGTCTTCATCATCATGAATTTTACATGATGTACAAATCCTTCAATTAGTCATTGCAATATTAAACATCCTCGCTGAAACCTTTGGTTACTCAACTGTGGAAAATTTCTTTATCCACCGGTATTCAAAACTGATTGACAGCTCATCAACTGTCTCAACATATTCCTATCAAAATTCATACCGTCCCAGTTAAACAACAAATAGCAATAAAGTAAGAATTGGGATTAAACAACGACAGTCTCTGCTCTCTTTACTCAACGAAGCAGTAGCGTTTCATGTCATCAACAAAATTAGAAACTTGTAACCTGCATCAACTCAAGTAATATGTCAACTCTTCTTTTTTCCATTATACGCATTTTGCATTAATCCAAGTACGAGATTCATACTTTGCGAAGCAACTTTCTTTTGCTTGTACACACACACACACACACACATAAGAGCGTTTTCGCTTCTACATTAAATGTTGAAGGATATTTTGATGAAAGTAAGCTTACGGTCTCAACGTTTGTTAAAACTTGAATGACTCAGTTCTGTATTTTCCTCAGTGCTCTTATGCGAAACAAGAGACCCTTGTTGAAGAAGATGAAATTAATTTTTCTCCATTTATTTCCATAAATTTGCCGTAGCAGTAAAAATTGAATTTCTTTAGACATCAAGGGGTGCATATCTTATTAAGTAAGTGCATAATATTACATACTCTATGGAAGATACATATTGAGCCCATTCCTTTCTACTATTACATATTCTTCGTCGCCGCCGCAACAAAAACTAGTTTGCTTTTTTTTATCCTTAATAAAGCTCATGTCCTGTTTTCACGCTTCTCGTGAGAGATACACAATAAAAATTCGGGGGAAAGGCACACAATGGAACATCATTTCCCTCCAGTGTGACGTCCAACATCACAACAGACTTTGCACTCTGCTGAAATCGCTTCCGTCTGAAACCTTCTTCCTACCTGAAAACTGTATTAGTTGCTTATATTAAAAGTATCTCAATATACTACGCCCTTCCTAAAAGCTACACACAACATAATACCCAACAACCTCTCAACAGAATTCAGAACTCCTAAGTTCCCTTCAAGAAATTAAGAAAGTTTCTATTGTGCCATTAATGTTTTTGAATCGTTGGTAAAAACCTCGTCCTGAATGAAGTGACGGCTGCGATCATCCATTCATTTTGCATAGCATCGTCTGCATTTTGAAGATAATTTAGTTACCGTGAGTTTCTTGACATATGGGCTAGGGGAACGCATAACTTTATAACCAATTAAGACTACTGCTATTATTATGACTTTTGGGTGTTTTAAAAACCGTCTAATCCAAACTCTACACCGTTGTTCCCCGTACCGAGTGAGTTTCACAGGGTATTTTGCGTCTGCTAAGCCCTGTGCTTTATCATGTCATGATGGTGGTCTGGTGCGGTGCTTAACCATCCAGCAAGATATTTATTGAACATTCGACGTTGCGTTGAAGTGAAACAACGAAGTTTTAGTACTACTATACATTGCGTAATTCCAACTGCTACGTTTAGCTTTTCTCCCCTTGTTGGAAAAATGGAAAATGAATGCCGAGGGTTGCTTCAAGTATTGAGGGAAAATTCAAGACGGAAGGCAGAAGAAGATTAATTAGCTATTTTAGAAGCTAATGATGACATAAAGCTAATAGAAATTATCGAATACTACCCAACTTTTCCCAAACGTTCAAGCAAGTGTAAAAAATCAAACAATCCATCTCAATAAAATTGAATTTTTCTGGCATTGAAAGGAATAGGGGGACAGCTCTTCGGTTTCTAAGATCGTAAGTACTTGTTTCGAGTGAAAAAGCAAGAGGGATTTTTAGGTCGGCACCACTGTTGCATAAAAGTACGGAAAGAGAAAGATTGGTGAAACTAGAAAACGGTGGTGTTGTTTGTGTGTGCTTTTACATATTTCCAGGCAATGTATATAAGCTTTATACGAACTAGTGGTGAAGTGTGCGGTATAAATAAAAGCATCTACATTACAACATCCTACATGTACGTTACTACTCACATGTGTGATATGTATTTGTATTCTGAAGAAAAACACGATGAATTCATCAATTTATGCTTGAAATGGAAGCAAAAAGAGTAGAAACTGCCCACAAGGGTGTTGTTTCATTGAAGCCGCACATTGATGATCATAATGCCACAAGGGAAAAGGGAATGCTTACATTACTTTTTATATGTATATAAGAGAATTTCAGGTATCACGTGCGGAATTATTATTGCCGTAAATTTGTAGTAGTAGCTTCACCAGCACACTTCCACCCCTTCTACTTCTCCAAACACCTCACCATTGAAACAGAAGGAATAAACAAATGCATTTAGTTTTGTGCATACATTCATAATAAGTTGGAGAGCCACAATTATGCTGATAATAGTATAAAACGGACGAAGGGGAAATGAAATAAGCTGAGTTGGGCTCTAGTCCATATACAACAATAATTTCACTCAACACTCTCATCATTTCAGACATGGTTGTGACTCCTAATGTCCGATAAAGTATTAAGCAGAGCAACCTCATTCCAGTACTACTACTTAGGTTGCCATCTTCAAAATTTACACGGTGCATGTTGTAACTTGAGATTTTCTTTTATAAAAACAAATGTACGACGACAAAGCTGAACCTAGTCTAGTTTACATTCCACTTCTCCTCTCTCTATGTCAGAGTAATAGAAGTATTAAACTTGTAACACAGTCGTAAACATGTAGCACTCATAATCCGGAAAGATGACAAACGTGTGCTTTTGTAATATAAGCGGTCCACTAAAAAAACAAGTCGTCACACTTTACTGTGTACAAGTCACTGGGTATTATGTGTGTGTGTGTAACATTGCCAGGACCAGACTTCCTCGTAAAAAAACATTTTTTTGGCAACTTGTTTAATGTAGCTAAAACCTAAATGGCGATAAGCTTAGCCTTATTTTATAACACCTGGATTGTAACCATACTTTTTTTTACCTTCTAAAGTTACATCATATGTTTGGGCAATGACCATGTGATTACATACAATAAGTTAAACATCATCCTCTCCGCGTAGTAAAAGTGTAGTTGATGAAATCATTGCATCCTGTTGTATCCCAGTTTGCCTGATAATGTATGGTGATTGTGATATCACAAGGACTTCTCAGTCATCCAGTTTTTATTGCCAGAAACATCATATCATGAATGTAATATGCTCTGCCAGCACTTGTTTGTATTAGCTTCAAAAGGAAATGCTAATGTTCCTATGACATGTAAATAGAGCGATAGGTGTGTTTGCACTACGATGACTCTTACTTTGTTCAATACAAATGATAAAAACTTTTTGAAATCAACCTCAACTCATCATCACCAGTTATTGGGGCTTGGCTCTTACCTATTTATTGTTAGTTTTAGTTATTGCAATTCTTCACAAACATTCACCCTGGTTAAGTACACTACATAGAACATTTGGCAACTAGCATAAATATATGATAAGAAATTGTTCTACATAACGTGTTCTTGACGAACCACGAACATTACATTTACCTATCTACAAGCAAATGCATTCTGGATTTTTTCTTCTTAAATGATACCATTACGTACGTGTCACCTCATATCATGCGATATAAAATCTGACTCGAACGAGTTATGAGTTGATGAAAAATATATGATTTCTTGATGTGGATGTCACGTCTGTCTTCCCAATGAAAAAAAAAATGGAATAAAACATTTATATGTGGTGTGCGCGACAGGTTTTCCTTTGTTTGTTACGTCTTTCTGGCGTCAGTGTGAAGTGGAAATAGGGTGTCGAAGTTGATCTCACATTCTTAACATTCTTGACTTGAGGAGACAGACAGTATTTTTGACAATGTATTATGAACATCAGTATAAAATCAATATGGACCACTCCAGGAAGAAAAAAGTGGCGAAAGGAATAGGATGTAGGGTAGATGAGCTCTTCTGTTGACATTTTTATGGAACTCATCTTGCGATATGAGGACAGCGTGATGACAAGGAAGAAAGGTCTATCCCAACCTTGGTTTATGAATATATTCCAACAAAAAAACCTAAGATGTGAACAAGATTATGTAGCAGCATCACTTGAACTAGTCTTTGTTGGCCGTTTACAAACATGACTGTACTCTATATAGTTTGAAAGGAGTGAGAAAATGTAAACTAAATGTAGAGGAGAGGTAAATTGTAGGCTCAATTTTTATTTTTCATAACAAGAGCACTCTTTTCTGTCATCATTGCTATCATCATCGTTTTTCAAAAATACATATACACAAAATTCGAGAGCGGACTTGTCTTCAAGTAGGTAAATAACATGGCAAAGAAGAAGTTATTGTATCTACTCAATACTTTTTCACCGTGGGTGTTGCGATGCAAGGAAAAATGAGACGATGAGACAGAATATTAAATTTTTGCACAAGCATTGAAATTTTACGAGTTTAAATACGGAAGTTACTTGCACAATTTTCACTTTTTTATACATTTCACAAAGTCTAAATTGATGTGACAGTCATAGTTTTCAAAACTTTAGTATTTTGTTCACCTGCTGATAACTGTTCAATAACTAGAGTTATACTCAGAATAAATACATTTCTTTCAAAATATTTCATGTAAAATATGTATGAATGATAAAAAAAGCTTTGTACATATCGACATATTGACTAAAAATTGACCTCTGGACAAAGCAGTTGAATCTCTGTGTAGAATAAAAACTTGTGCAATGAAAAAGAATTGAGTCCATCAAAAGCTGAATCGCTAAGAAGAATGTAAGCTTACATTTTTTTTGTGATTTTATTTCGCGTACAAAGTACATACTTTGTTATTCCCTTTGCCTTTGCTTCGTCCGGCTTGGAGCTAATCCCTGAACTTGGCCGGTAACATGAGGCTAGCTTGAGGCAACCGAATATTAAATTACAAGGTTTTCAATTTCCATGAATTCTAAACGTTTTAACAGAATTGGTTCCCATAAAAATGGAAACAAAATGTGGCAAACGCACGAAAGAATTTTCGCTTGAGCAGTGAACCATGAAGTACGCATCCCTAGTCGCACTGATGAAAGGTAACTTTCCTTATACAATTCCTTTCCCTAATATTCTCCTGTGACATCAACAGTTTGGCATTGCCAAGATAAAAAAACTATTTACTTTGCACATAGACACATGCTACACTTGTAACTATAGCTGGCAAGCTTCACCTGATGCATATAGGTGCACAAGGAATATATATACGCAAAAGTACAGCATATGTGGAGAAAGTACAATAGGGTTTGAAAGGAACCGCATTTAGATATTAATATTGAATTCGCAAGTTCTGTTTATTAATAATTTATTTTCGGAATTATTTTTAAAAGTGCATACTGATACACGTATTAGATTGCTATACTATTTAAATGAGCAGTTATATCGTAATAACAAGGTAGCAATGCAATGTGCAGACATATTATGCACTGCTACAGAATTTACCTTTATGCATACTTATGCATTATTGCATATCTTGCTTGTTAAAAATAGTTGTATTACATGTGTTTGCTTTTAAGTTGTTGTTCTTTGTCCTGTCTATACTTCTCTTTTGACCGTTCTGTCAGAAAAAAGTTTCTGCTGCCGCTCATACAGAATAACTTTCTCTCTAATCTCTGACATTTCCTTTTGGGTCACTTTTTCCCTTGGCATTCTTAACCACTGTTCTTTCCTCCAGTTTATTGATACCTTCACTTGGCAATTTTTGACATTTCCGATTCTTTCTAACAACAGTGTTCTAGCTGACAGAATGAGTCGACATTTTTTTGTAAAGTCACAAACTACATGGCCACATTTAAAAACTAGTTTTATGAACATATGAGGAAACAGGAGCACGTGAACAAATAAGCATGGATTACGTCATAGACAAGACATTCAAAGGTTTAAGAGCTGATATGTCTATACAAACTTAGCAAAAGTACTAAGAGGATTCTATATCTTGTGTAGAGTTAAGATATAGTTGTCTCATGTGAAAAAAGGCTGACCCAAAGTCACAATGTTAAAAATGATCTCTGGAGCCAGTCTAAATACCACCAATAGATTTATAAATATGAACGAACTGGAAGGGCATTCAACATTTAAGAGTGGCAAGTGTATTTGATCTCTTTTTGGTAAAAATGTGATCCATTCGTATGCCAATAATGGAGTAGCGTAACAGGAAATGACCTTAGTAACAAAATTCATTCAACCAGAAAGCAATAAGTAGACCAACTAGGGCTAACATTTACCATGTCAAAATTGCACTAAAAATAAATCTTTTCCCTACATTATCCCAAAGTTATCTTAATACAAAGTACCGAAATCAGATATACAGCAACATCCTGACCGGATCAAACTTGCGTGACAATATCCAGCAGTAGCAGAGGTATTTTTGTGCTCGATGGGGAAAGTGTGGACTTTTAATTTACAACTTTTACAAATAGCCCACATTTTGGCAGCAACAAAACTATACATGATAGGTAGGGTAAGAAGTGCTGTGTATGCTTATATATAATAAGGCCGATGACGTCGTTCTTGCATCGAGTACCAGGAAATGTATAGCCCATTGTCAGGAAAACTTTCATATGGAATCATGATCAGATCGTATCGTATCAAAGCTTCGGTCTTCAAAGATTGTTGGCTTCAGACAACAACAAAGTCCCTCCTCGTAATTTCTTTTGGTCTTTGGGTGTTATGAAAATCGATACAGTGTGCTTGTTCCTTATGCATTTATTTCACTTTACTATAATCTGGTAAAAAAAAAACTAACAAAAAAGAAAAAAAACTAGAAACAGTATGTACATGTAGTTCTATAAAATATCATGATGTTTACGAATGGATAGCATCTCTAAAACCGGCAAAACCATATGGAATGCTACATCAAACCAATGTATCGGATTCAGTCAGCTTTCACTATGCAAGGGGAGCGTAAAACATTTGTGAAGAAGCCCAACTCTATGTCGTCGGCATCGAATAAAAAGCACAACCGCAACGCAACCGATCATTATGAATATTTGCTCGTCGAAAAATAGCATTTTGTAAGAAAACTAGTTCCTTTTGAAGTCGAGAAAAAAAAATGTTTTAGAGTAGTAGTGGACGGCAATTTTTTCTTTCCACTCTATACATAAGATTGGTTAGAGAAAGTAAATGACATTCATATGGAGAGGAAACGGAAGAGTGAATGTACGTTTCCACACAGGCAAACATGGAGATGGAAAATGGAGAAACAGAGAAAAAAGGAAATACGGTTCCGGTAATAAGAGTTCACAAAACAATAGCTCAAGTACATACTTGGGAACAAAGTACACAGGGCAACAAAACATTTTTACTTAGTTACATACTTCATTCCACGGACGAACTTCATAATGTGTACGTGTGTACTGTAACAAAGAATGAGTGAGCTAAGCAAGTGCGCTTCATAAGGGGGGAAGAAAGAGAGAGAGAGAGAGTAGCAGGGTCGAGTTATGAGTACGATGGATAACTTAAGTTGAAAGAGTCGATGCAGGAAAACGAGAAATATGTCGATGGAATATCAATTTTTGCAATTTTTACACTCTCTCGCCCTTTTTTCAGTGTTTCGTTTCTTTACAGCCACTGCTTTTAGTGGTTTGGTTTTATCAAATAGTGAGACCGATTATCCCCTCACGCCTCATCCAGCTTTCACTGCACGTTTCAACGAAGAAGGATACTTTTTGCAAGCCGCCTCATCCCATAACTGAGGAAGACCGCTCGACTAAAAAAATTCACGTGTAGTGAGTACACAAAGCTCATACACACATATAACATGTGTACAGGAGAGAGAGGAGTAAGTAGGGAGATGGTAATGTATCTTTTTTAACAAACCACTGAAGATATGTTTTCCCAAGATTTTTGTGGTCTAAAGATCCCACCGTTCCTTCCTTCCACCTCGATACCAGGAGATAGGTTTTTTTTGTCGTGTCAGCCAGAGTAACAGAAAAGTATTCATCTTTCTTCCTTTTTTTACACCGCAAATATATAAGAGCGACACCCTCCTTTCTCTCTTCACTAGTCGTCCCCTTTCTCATCATATTAGCATGTATTTACTTCAAAAAGAAGAAAATGAATAGAGAAAACGATGCATTCATTTATTTGCTTTTACCCTTTTTCTCCGTGTTATCACCAGCTCGTATTAAACCCAACAATATATATTTTTTGTCTTGCTATGTCTCATGAATCCAGACTTTTTGCAGGGGAATAACATATACCCTCACCACCGTCTTCGCAAATGTTATGCAATATTATGTAATGCAATATATGATATTAGGTGGTGGAAAGCAGCAAACGAGTGTGAACCAGAGTATCAAATAAAGAATGTAGGTATTTCTTCAGTCCAACCCAAAGTGATACTAATATTGCAGGTTGAGTGAGTCCACCATGGTGAAATGCGTAATGCACAAAGACTTTACCTTTACTCCGGTTACCGCTACTCCTAGTGAAAATAAGTGTTTGGCACACATCAATTTTCCCTTCCCTTTTAGGACTTAATATAAATGGACACGGTGATATAATATAATAACATGTATGCACGGTGCACACGCTACATACTTAGATAAAAGAAAACAACACACAAGACATATATATACTTATGTGAGAAGTAGATGAGAATCCCAGCCAGACTGTTTCTCAACAACTACCATATGCCCCAAACGGCTCAAACGAGACTCACTTCCTTACGCTACATGATTCCTCTGACGAGAAATGAATGCACATATAATATAAGTAACATCTAATATATATGTATGTAAGGTTGACTGTACATGTGCTTGTTTCGTTTCTACCTAAATGGTACTCAGAGATTTCCTCTCGGACTTTCAACTCTTTCCAGCTGTACCGGTTTTCCCCATCTATTCAGTTATTCCTTGTTTCACATTTCATGAAACAAAAGACGCGAAAGGAAAGAAAGGCCCATCTAACACCCCACTTTTATTCTGCTCTCAGTTAGAAGTGTAATATGTATGAATGTATGTATATATACTTGTGTGTATTTCCGTGTACATCCCGTCATCTCTCTTACACTCAAACTAGAGAAAGTGACTTGATTCGGCTTAGCTTGGAGTGGATGGTGGTTAGAGAAGAGTGTGAGAATAATAGGAGATAGGTAGTCAACAACTTTTTTTTTCTTTTACCTGTGTATTCGCTAAGGTACATATGTGCAACTTGGTTCTCATCTCGAGGTTCAGTAGTTAATGCTCACTATTTTTCTTTGTTCCACTATTTATTCTAACAGTGTTCGATAGGTTTTGACACCCATGTGGAATACAGATTCTTTCATTCCCTGCACACCATGAGGACTATTGGAGACACATTATTTCGTCACCGCATGCTCGTGCCAATCAGTATATAATAAACGGACGCGTGTGAACTCACACGAGACCAAAATACCCTGGTGTGTACATACACGCCACTTGTATGTACCACATATTAACCAGTTAGTTTTTGTTAGACCCGTAATAACATAGATGAGCTACATATATACATTATGGATATACTAAACTGCTGTGGAATCCAAACAGACCTAGTTTCAGTGTGTATTATAGGGTAGAGCCCCTGTGAGCACACAAGTGAAGAATAATATAGTTTCTTTCAGCCACACTATCTCCTTCTGCTTTTCCTTTTCTCCTTGTCGTTTTTTCCCTCTTCATCTCCTTTCATTTACTTTCTGGAAAAGGAAAATGAAACAAAGACGAAGCCTAGCACTGGATAAACAAAGCATGTGAGCCATGAAACTAAAGAGGTTGTTAAGTGCTAACAAAAGAGTACATATGGTTTACTCACATCCTACTCCACCATCCCTCTATTTTCTCTTTCCTTCTTCCAACCTATAAATATATTTGGTGAGTCTCTGTGTGTGTATACTACGTTACACTACTGTAACTTGTAGACATGTATTGTGAAAGCACTTTGTCCAACTGAAAAATTACTTAATTTTTCATCAACAAGATCAGCAACACGAGAGGAGTAGGAAAAACAAGACTGGTTTAGGCTCTACGGAAGCGAACAACAAGACAAATCATAGCGAGAGTCATAGAATTTTCGTTCTCTTCCAGTTCCCCATTTTCTCTTCCGCTCTCACTCACTCAGTATTTAAAACCGTCTTTGTGCTCGCTTTATTCTAAATAACTCCTAAACCAAGTAATAAATAAGCGTGAGAAAATTCCTCCTAAAGTCACTTTCTTTTCTTCGACTTGCCACGCTATATCTGAGTATGTGACTGCAACCAAGAAGGAATCTAGTTATATGAGGGCTGGAGGAGCGTATTTATATGTAATGAAGAATGCACTATCTGTTACAGCTTTAAATAGGTAATTTGTAACAGCATATTTATCCGCATCTTGTACGTGACACCAGACAACGTAGTTAATTTCCTTTAACTTGTCTCGGATTTCTCTTAAAGCCTCCTTCCTTGAGATGGATGTTTGTTTCTCCCTTCTCCTCCTTGTTGGACTGTCCGTTTTTCCAACAAGCAACCTGAAGATGCTAAATAATGAAATGCCAGTCAGGTTGTTTTGTTTCTACTTTTAATGCTCGGGACATGCGATACGACTAGGTATGGAACACAAAGGGAAGAATTTCATTCAAAAACGAGACACCGGATCTTGTTCCATTTCCTCTCCGGAGCTCATGCCGGACTCATGATATGAGCTAAATCTGTGCCACGATTTATGCTTGAATTATCTTACTTATTCTAAAAATGGGTATAAAGATATATCAGAAAGTCCCATGTCAACAATTTTCTAATAATGTCAATTCGACAGTTAATCACAATCACTGTATTGGATATTAGATGAATTGAAGAAGCACAAGATCT
Source organism: Orchesella villosa (assembly GCA_036850725.1). Classification (NCBI taxonomy): domain Eukaryota; kingdom Metazoa; phylum Arthropoda; class Collembola; order Entomobryomorpha; family Orchesellidae; genus Orchesella; species Orchesella villosa. The sequence continues at coordinate 16,760 of JAANSM010000211.1, read as the reverse complement.
GTAAATAATCCTGGAGGGATCGAGTGGAAAGCGAAGCCACTAATCTTTAGCATTAAGATTGTTTATTCATAGCTGGAAACGCGAGATATTGTATTACTCTTTCAAGAGTTTCGTAAATCCTCTTCCCAGCATAAAGTGAAACTGTTGCACATGCTGCTATAAAGGAGAAGACAATATGGCTGGAGAAACTTGGAAATTTTAAGAATACTGAAGAAGGAATAAACGGATCACGCTAAAGATGATGCAAAGGAAGGGGGCGAATAAAGAAGATTAAGGTGCACTCTAATATGCGAAATACAATGGGAGCATTTTGGAGTTCCTTCAACTGTCAGCTTTGTCAACTGTGCTTTTGCTGCACGTTGCGCTTGAATCTGTGAGATATGATGTGAAGGAGAGATAAAAAACGACGGGATTTCACAGCAGTCACTGTCATTCATCACCAATCACAACCACTTATCCGCTACTTTATACACTTCTCTGGCGCTCTCCGTTCATTTTCTGACTTGACTAGCATACCGCATCGAATTTATGTGCAATGTTTCATAAAACAAGCAAAAGACGTACTCCACAATCCATAAGATAAACGGAAAAGCAATGGAAGGAGCGAAGAACAATTTGAGCATTCATGAAATGCTCACTCAGGCTTTCCCAAAGTTATGCTCTTGTCTTTTCCAAGTAATTCGCCCATTCTTATTCTTTATTTCTGGGGTTTCCTGTATTTTGGCTGCCTCCACTATGAAATACTAATATTTTTAGCGTGGTCATAAAAGTGCACAAAAAATAGATGGTTTATGCCGAAAAGGGATGTCACTTCAGTGCGCTACGGTAAGTGGAATGAATAAATCATATATACATATACCCGTTGTCTGACGATTCTGGATTTGTGTACTAATGTTGTAAAAATTCCTGCCGACTTAGTGAGTGCACTGAATTACTTATATGCAAAATGGGAGATATTATTAGTTTAGAATCTAATTTCTATTGCAAAACTAGTGCAAACACCGAACATGAAAGCGACTGCCAAGACAACTTTCTCTATGAACGTTCTAAATTCCCAACAATTTTGTGCATATTAGATTGTCCTCAGCAGTAAGCTAGATTTTGTGTTCCGTAAATCTTCGTTGGGATTTATTAGTAATGGCATGTATGATGACATTTGTAACCGAACAAAACACTGAAATAGATAAATTTCTTGTTTGTTTATAATTCGCTATGAAATTATTGTATATTCTATATGAAATTTGGTGAATGCAATGAAAACTTTTGTAAGTTTAATCTATGCCTGTTGTGACACTACGTGCAAGAATATGTGTTCCTTTCTTCCATGTTTAGAGATGTACTTCAAACTTGTGCTTACCTGGAAAGAAAGAAAGAAAAAAACATTATTAGCTTAGCACTCAACAGTTAATCGAGAATTGCAAAGCTGGCTTAAGCGAATCTACATGAAAAACGGGTAAATATTCCCTTTTTAATTCCTGGTCTAGCTATATGTTTCATTATTGCTGAGAACATTTAATCGAAATCATTTTCTTAATCTAACAATAAATTAACGTAAGGTTTGCAGCAAACTGTGGCAAGTGAAATACCGTGACATCGCGAAACTTTGTCTTGAGTAGCCAACTCTTTTTCAATGTGTTTACAAGGACATACACCCACAATATTCATGCAGGCATTATTTAAAGCTGTATAAAATTTATGTATATTCAATAGAAGCGTGAGAATGAATAATTTTGTTGTTTTGTAAGCGGGCTTACACTTGGATCCCACAAATGAGACAGCTACACAATTTGGCTTTAGTGAAACACTATTAAACAGCATTGTTTGTCAAACACTTGATAATACGTAACCCTTTTTGACAATTTGAAAAGTCAGAAATACAACAAGGGCTTCTTAAATGTCTTTTAATTAACTTTGTCTTGAGTAGCTAACTCTTTTTCAATGTGTTTACAAGGACATACACCCACAATATTCATGCAGGCATTATTTAAAGCTGTATAAAATTTATGTATATTCAATAGAAGCGTGAGAATAAATAATTTTGTTGTTTTGTAAGCGGGCTTACACACTCGTATCCCACAAATGAGACAGCAACACAATTTGGCTTTAGTGAAACACCATTAAACAGCATTGTTTGTCAAACACTTGATAATACGTAACCCTTTTTGACAATTTGAAAAGTCAGAAATACAACAAGGGCTTCTTAAATGTCTTTTAATTTCGTTGAAAAGCGAAGAAAAATATTCTATTTCACAACATCCACCTCGAATACTACACCTCCAGTTCTCCATTTTCATTTACACCTTGTCCAGAAGATAAGTAACAATAGCTTATAATTCCCCACGTTTTCAAGGAGTCATTCACTCACCAAGCGTGTGTATTTCAGCTAGCTTGGTCGAGATGCAGGTGCACAAACAACAAGCAGAGTGAGCGGTTTGTTACTTCAACCAAAAAATCCAAACATTGTATCATATCACACAAAGCAAAGCTATATCATTACTTCATGTAATTGTAGCAACTAAAGTACCCATAATATACCTGCGTTACGGACGCTTTTATCGTTTCACACAGCTCCTTTTCGCTTTGTGTTCGCAGACACACAACACATTATTAGAAAACAAAAGCAGTTGTAGTTTTATACTACACCGTGACAATGAAAATAAGGTGTTGTATATTATCTACCTACCTACACCAGACACAATATCGCGTGAGAGTGAGTGTGGTGTGAGAATTGAAAGAGAAAATGGAATAAACAGTGTTGCGGTTTATCGGGCTTCATATCATCTTCATATGCGTTTATCATTTATGATACGAAAAAGGGAAAATGTTGAGGTGGTTAAAATTTTGAAAAAAAATTTTTTGAAACCGAATTTGCATTAATATCTAAAAGAAAGTTTGCAACTATGCTTATATTATAGTAGCTTTCTTATATCCAATGCAATGTGTTTTATAAACATGAATTCAAAGTTATCAACGAGCCTGTTCCGCTACAACAAAGCATCAGAGAACAAAGGGGGAAGTACGTAGTGTGGTGGTGATGTGATGGGGGAAGTGACAAGTGACAACTAGACGATATGATAGGAGCAATTTGCTAAAAACTGTTTTGTCAACAACTGCAAGGTTAGACTAACTAGAGTCATTCAAAGTGAAAGAGTAAGAAAAGAGACAATAAAGTTGTGAGTGTCGAGTAAATGAGGATAATGAGGCATATCGAGATAATAGTCTTCTGCGCTCACTCCAGCACCAATGTATGTACAAAGCTTTGTGGTTTCTTTGTAGAGAACGGCTCCGATTTCTTCTCACACTACTTTCTTCCAACATGAGCAATTTGAATACATTTTGTAACTTTAATTTTCTGCAAACTCGTATCGAGTGGGGGTCTAATAGACGAGGACAAAAAGTTTTCTTGACGACATTTTCATGAAACACTGACATTCTTACTTCCATTCAACTAATATGCCACATGAACCTGACCTGCTTGCAAACATGACTCCAAATCTCTATCAATTTAATCAACTACGTGTAGGTTCATATAATTTCGCTATCAACAGAAGCTATTTGAACTGAGACAATAATGGGGCTATGCTGCTCGAATTAACAATAGTGAATTCATTACATAGATACATAGGTGCCGACTGGCTACATCACTCTCTCCATTGTTTTCATTTCAGAGGTCATGTCATACCATTATAGCTACACTAAGAATGGGATGGGACGCTCCTGTGTGTGTGTATGTGATCGTATGAAAAGTGACTCTGACTTAGTCATTCACAAGCTCAAGTCATTTTGGTTTTGTGCACACACAATAAATTTGAAGAAAACACATTATTATGATTTGTTTAGGTTGCTCTAAATAGGCTCTCGGATGCTTCTGTTATGTTCTGTTGTTTCATCACGGATGGAAGTATGAAAGGAAATGCCTTTTCATACTGTTATGCCAAGCTTCTATTCAACTTTACATGGAGATTGATATCCAATTAGCATTGTAATTCAATAGCAACAGCTGTAACACAACGGAGCCCCTGTCTCCACTCCTTGGTGTCTAGTCCAGGTCTGGAATGCTCACAAAATAGGCCTTGTTATAGAAGTAGTGTTTGATTAGCTTGTTAGGATTGTACTACGGGCTATATATACACATATACTACATACCCACAGACACACATGCAACCGTGAGCGGAAATAATCAACGCTTAAGGCTCAAGTTTAGTCCGATGCTGCAGCCCTACAAGTGCTGTTGATACATAGGTAATTCTATTCCTATTCATTTCTCGAAGCCGAACTCCAAGTTATTTTGTTGTACCATACTCCCGTCCTAAATAAACTATCAGAAGGGAAGTGTGTGTGCGTATTTTGTACAAACGTTGTATTTGGAGTGAAGAGTTGCTGAAGCTCCGTCAGTAGCCAAGAATTGGCTCTGGCTGTATAGAATTATGTATATATAGATTTGCATTTTAGCTATGATTACGCCTTCTCAAATGTAAGCCATGAATTTTATATCGGATCTCGAATGAATGCATGCCCAAATTACCATTTCCTTATAAATTCTACATGAGAGAGAGAGAGTATAAAGTCAATATATAAAGTGAATCCAATCAACAATGAGAAATGATATAGCAAAAACGAAATTAGAAGAGGGAGAGAGAGACGAAAGAAGAGGAAGAGAAATCATATTCCATGATTAATATGCCACGGCGTTACCTTTACAAGGCGTATTCCTCATCCTAATTTGTAACTTGTAAGCCGAGTGTATTAGTTAAATAAAGGAATGGGAGTGGTGCAGTATTAAATAGTGGCACAAAGCACAAATGACGCCAGGAGTATTTATAACTACTCTCACAGCACCCGCTCCCTCCATTTTGAAGCTACTGGAATGAACAGAGTGCCTATATATATAAATATAGGCGAAGCTGAAACTGCTAGTACTGCTACTACTGGTGTTACTCTGCTTGACTTGACTTGCTTGTTAACTCAATTGTTACTGATGCCTTGGAGGAACAAGTCAGCTAGTTTCCAAGTCTATAATGTTTAATGGTATTAAAATATTGTCCTATATATTAGCTGCAGGAGTGTAGAATGCTTGTGCAATTTCATTTCCGCAAAAGATGACTTAACTACTCTCCTCTTGAAGTCCATAGTCAAGCCAATCACTTTAGGCCGACCATACACTCTCAGAGGATTTTGGGAAGGTAAAGCTCAACATTTGTTAATCTACACGCTTAACCCTTATGAAGCAAGACGTCACCATGTATCAGTGAAAATGTGAGGCGCACACACACACACCGTGGGTTGGTGGTAATGGGGAATTGAACAAAGGAACAACGTTATAAAGGACTAGGGAAAAGAGAATGGGAATAAAAAAGTATCAGTTTTGGAAATGCAGAATAGTGTGCTATGCACGTCATGTTTCACTTGTTTTCTACACTACCCGCGTGCCATTTTCTATTGAAATTGGCGATGACGACTCTCCCCTATGATAGGTCATTAAACATGACCATCTACCTACCTGCTCCCCATTGCTCACTTATATTCCTTCGGATTGCCTGCCCCATATTCCAAAATTTATCCTATTGTAGTAACCATTTCCATGCCATCTCAATAATCACGTAAAGACGAATTGGAATTATTCGTCGTCTCCTTTCCAATTCGTAGGAACACATATACATGTTTTCAGTGTATATTACTGTTTCGACAGTCACATGGAGCGGAAATGCCCATCAACAAAACCTCTGGATATTAACAAGACATTTCACTGGTAACATGAAACTTTTTTTTGCTATATAACTTCCACGCCTATATCAATTTTCCTATTATATTGTAGTTTCGACTAGCTATATACTTCCATTGGTGCTAGTGTCTTGCGACATGTGAGCGGAATGGGAAAGACGACCACGGTGTGCAGCTGTAGTAGATTCAAATTCTAATAATATAATGCTTCCTTCTCACGGTGAAATGGTCATTTCGGGTTTTGACATTGACGCCTCATTTTCCTATATCACTAATAGAGTCTAGCATGCATCGTATGGAAACAATCAGGAAGGGAGAGCGAAATGCCGTACAAGTAGAATCAACCACCTGACAATCCACATTATTATTATTTTGAAACTCAGCCAGATGTATGAAGTAGCAAGATGATAAGTTGTTTTCCCGTGAAACCCTCACATCATTATGATATTCAACACAGATCATCGCTTTTTCGAGGAATGTTGTATAATGCAATCATATCAAGTCGCCAGCGTAGCGAAAGCAGAGGTGCTCAGACGAAGTTGTTCGTGTTCCATAATTTTGATCCTGCACACACACGCATAAACCACGAGTAATACAACATTATAAAGTGGTAGCGGTGTGTGTATGGAAAACGGGGATGGATGGATCATTATTTTGTGAGAGCGTAAACTTGTAGAAAATTGCAGGTCTCATTGCGATTTCAATTACTTGATATGCATACGCAGTCAAGTAATGTGATTCCAGAGGATGGAAACCTTGAGCGGTAGTGTTGCTGTTGGTGCTGGTGTGGAGCAATTTACAACACGGGATCTATTGCGGTGTTGTACATGTTGTCAGAATTTGTTACTTTAATATTGTTACAGTGTACCCCAAACTTGAGCAAAAACCACGAGCACCATGTAGCTATTTTGCATTTGCCAATAAGTATCTCTCCGTGTTTTTCAACTGCAGTGCACTTTCAGCAGCTTTGTTGCCACTGCACCATTCACACAGTTGAGTATAATCAACTCTTTGCCTTTTTGCCCTAATGCTATACAAACTGTCCATACTTTTGATACATTAATTCAGCATGTTTTCATATTCAAACTTGTTTAAATTCGACTCACGTTCAGTATCTAGTCGTAGCTGGCATATTACGATGATGTTATATTCACGTATGTCGTAAAAACGAATGAATAACGTGCTCTGCTGTCGCTCTTCTTTAGAATGAGAGTGCTACAACAAACTAGAGATGATTTTTGCATTGTGATTTCCCAAACCCACCAGTGAAATGAGTAACTGGAAGTGGTGTGGAACTCTGCAGAGGTTGAAATTGTGTATTTGGGAGAAGGATAGAAGAGCAACCAGAATCTTCAACGGGAAAACAACGCGTTGCATTACATCACCGCCAAATAAGGAGAGCAAGGATATTTTACTCACCTTCCTTGCATCTTGATTACACCTATCGCCCCAGAAAAGACTGCACAAACAAGCAACTGCATCTCCAACACTCGAACACAATATGTACTCATATCTGCACCAATCTTGTTAACAATGGGTGAAAATTGAAATGAATGATCTTCTCCGTGGTCTACACAAATATGCATGTCGTAAGTCGATGAGAAATGTGGAGTGTGTGGAAATAGCGGAGTGGAGTATGCGATTAGTTGTTGCATGTGTCAAATTACATTAAAAAGGAAAAAGATATAGCCCATAAAATTTAAGGAATTCTCTTTCACTTCAAATAACAGTCGTGATCTTCATCATCTTGATAATGTTACTTCCATTCAACTTACTTCAAACTGTCGCAAGACGATTTTAACATTTTTTTCTCCTCTCGCTCTCTCCAGAAACTCGAAGAAACCATGCAGCAGCAGAATTTGTCGCATCACATACATATACACTCAGCATGGATGGTTAATGTGACCATCAACAGATTACCACAAGGCTACTTAGAGATTACTGTCCTCTTTCTTTATAAGTAGGATGTTGGATTGTAAGTTGCAATTTCCATTTTTGTTAATTTTCATGGAGATGTACAACATATAGATATACGCATATATATGTATATCTACTTAAGTGTAATATGAGCAAAGAGTATTAAAGTTACAATGAATGTGCCGCACATTTTATTGGTTTCATCTGCTAGCCCACTTTTTCTCCTTTCTTCTTATTCTTCTAATGGGCGGTTTCTTGACAAAATTTATTTGCATTTTTCATCCAATGCAACGTACTGCAGGAATGTACAACATGTTGCTACAATACTGTCTGCTGGAAAGTAGTGATTCCTATCCTAATCTTAACCCTTCACTTTGGAACAATATGGCTACCATAATATCAAGCAACTGCAGCATGAAATAATTTAGATTATTATCATCTACAAAGCTACACAAACTACTTTGTACAACACATTGTGTATTGTGCAATCGTGTTTAGAGTTTTCATAAATTCAGTTCAAAATCCTTTGAACTCTTTTTTATTTTGAGTGTTTTGCAAAAATTAATGTAATATCGGCTATTTTTACTGGAAGCAAAATATGACTAAAAAAGAAGCTTGGAAAAAATATGACATTTTACATTATGTCTGTAATGAGCCATTAATGTGAATTTATATTCGTTCGTCCTAGCCACTTGTTTGTAAGTTATGGAGGTTGGTCAAAGTGCATTTGACTTATTTTTATTAACTATAACAAATGGCATAACTAGTTGCTGCAACATGATCTTATAAATATTGTAGAGAAGAGAGTGAGTTTTGCTTCTGAAAAAAATTCGAGACTCGACTGTTTGTTTAAGACCTTGGATTGAATTTTCTTAGTATCGTTTCGAGATTGTATGTTCATGACACAAAGCACGTTTCTAACTCTCGAGGGAAGCATGTAGTAGTAAGACTTCTGATTTTCAGTCAGTTTGTGTGTCATATTAACTTAATAAAATTTTACACCAATCTTGTTACGAAATGAGAAGACGTGTGCACTATAGTTAAACCCTATTTGGTTTCAGTTACTTTCAAAATAAAATTAAACCAGAAATTCAGAAAATACAAACCGGCTCCAGGCAAAACTTTTGTTTTAGCTGGGACATATATCAACAAGCAACTATGTTCAACGAAACCAGCATAAATACCGAGGATGCTCTTATGTAACGTTAAAGCTGAGCCATGCTTATGATATAACTATGTATAATATATAGTACAATAGGTACACAAAAAAGGGGAGTTGAACGGCCAGATTCTATATTTAATCTTTAAATATTTAGCCCGTAAACAACTTAGATGCAAAATCAGGAATGCAGGATGTGTGTATCTTTTCCAGAAAATCTGTCCACATTAATATTCACAAGGATACCTGATAAGTGTCCGGGTGCACATTTTATACATCTACCAACTTATATTATGTGATAGTTTATTCAGCGTGTGGAGAGCTGGATTAAAACAGTGGGGATTTATTGCATGCCAGAATGTAACTTGCGAAATGGTGAATATACTATACCTATATATAGTAATATGTAGTGCAATACTTGAAATCAGAATAATAATGTATGGCATTTACTCATTATTATCAAGATTGAGCTGGGACGAATTCACAATCTTACCCATAGGTTAAACAACAGGACGAAAAGAGTCACACAAAACATAACAAGTCTACTCCTGAAAATCAAAGCATAATTATGATGTCACTCTTTTGTGGTCTGGAGCTTTGTACACGAACCATAATGCTTCGCATGGTTTGCTTGTTGGAGAGGACAATTGCTCCCCACTTATAGATAACACTGACAAATCACAGTGAGTAGGAAAAGAAAGAGAGAGATACATTTTTACTACACTACTTTTTATGACTAACCCTTCAAACATGTACTCTCTCTGTTCGTTACTCTTTTTTCGCCAGGTGTAGAGACAAAAAAACGATCTGCTTCAATTTCCTGAGCATATCATTACCCATCTTTGTCTGCATCACTGTGGTTTGGTTTGCTACATATTATATTATCCCTTTTCTATTCATGCTCATAATCGCGTTCTCAGTGTTATCGCCAGTCCATCCGGTTTACAAAGATAATACTTGGGAGCACTGTAGTTCACTGTAAATAATTTTATTGAATACACTTGAGTTTAACCTCTCTGTATCTCCAACCCATCCCTGATAAAGATTCATGTATGTACGTATGAGTGTATATAGAGTACTCAGAAGAAATGAGGAGTCATATACACTTATACGTACCTGGGTATATGAGCCTAATGTAATGATGTGCAAAGAAAGACCACATGGCTACTTCACCGTTTCAGAAGAAATACAGTGGCCCCCGACCGACCAAACATTTTTCTCTCAAGCTTCCAACTTCAACAGTCATAATAATAACCATAATAATGTTATTTGGGTTGAACTCATCCTATGAACTCGCCAGCTCCCCACAAACAAGCAAAAAATAAAGAAATAAGAATACATAGATTGGGGCTGCGTGTATGTAAGCACAGTCTTTGTAGTTTGTCGCTTCTAAAAACTGGAATCATATCATCATCATCATGGATTTCCATACCTTAGCCTCATCATTTCATAGCTATTTCCTTACTCTATCTGCCCCTCTCAAATCTTTTCCTTTCTTATGTTTGACTTTGACTTTTTGTTTCGAGAGTAAAAATTAGATGGTCGAGAATAAGTATAAAGTTGCTGAAACATGGGACTGTTAGGAAGAAGAAGTCATCTTAAAACGAAATTTCGATTCTGTACATGATCGTGTAATATTCACATTACTCCATCCCATCAATGGTATAGAAGATGTACAACAATGAAATATATAACAAGAAAAAAAACAAGTAAACAGAGCAAAACCAGAGAGGAGAAAGAGGGGGAAGAAAATGGGATTGAGAATCAAAAAATATACAGATTTGTATATGTGCTCACTGGACGCTTACTCTTAATACTCTCCAGACAGGACGACTAAACAAGTTTTTTTTCTCCTCTTCTTCATGTTGATTTGATTTTTTACTCACTCTCTCTCTCTTCTCTCTCTCAGTCAGTGGCTGTCCGTTCTATTTCAAATGCACATACGGTCTCTGTACTTCGTTTTCTCATTTCACCTGGCTGACAAAAATACCTGCAACTTATTAAAGATGAGCATTCCCAGAAATAATGAAAGTGGGAGGACATGATGGAATTGTGAATTGCCTCAGGGCCTCAATTTCATCTGTTGTAGGAATATCTTTTTAATACAGACTTACTTACGTTGCAGCTTACACCGTGAAAATGTAGAGGTACATAAAACTCTGATTTGTAACGCAAAGCTACATATATATATATATTTACTAAGCACTCTTCCCGGCTAGTATCGTACCTTCACATGTTGCCATTGTATTGCCTACAAGCTGTATCTTATATCGTAAAATGAATGCCTGTATATGGACCAGTGGTGGCTTGTCGCTTTGTACAATGTGGTGAGTTAGAATATACCTGCATAGTGTTCATAACACTTCTCCTTCTTTCATCGTATCTCCTGCAAGCGATTTGCCTTCCCTTTCATCATCCATCCTCATGCGAAGTAAGTACACAGCATGCATGCTTACTTATATATATACCTGAGACAAATACCTTATTATATGGGCATGATTATTTTTACCGGTCATAACACCTTGCATGCAAGTCTATCTTGGCTTAAGCGAAACAGCAAGACCTAGATGAAGCTACATATTAAGACGTCGCAGCTGCATCGTCGGAAACAGCAGCAACTTGTTTAAGCATTCACTCAAATCTTCTTCTAGGGAAGTCATCGAGAAGTAGCAACAGTCAATCCAGCCACCACTACTATCTTTGTCTCCCTCTCTCACTCACACACTCTCTGTCTTATTGACTCTACAATTTAATCTAAACATGTAATAAACCCTACTCAAGTTTTCGTTTGGTACGCTTAAACTGAACTCCCTAGCACAACCTGGAGTTGTACTGAATATACTAATGATTGCTGCATAATACATATACAGACCAATCTACAATCCTTCTTTTGGGATAGGCCATGAATCATAACCGAAAAACCAATATGATGGCACATATACAATTGTTCATCTGCTGCTCTGAACGATTAGTTANATCCTTCTTTTGGGATAGGCCATGAATCATAACCGAAAAACCAATATGATGGCACATATACAATTGTTCATCTGCTGCTCTGAACGATTAGTTACAAAAAAATATGTTAAATCAAATAATATCCACTTATCTCAACATTTTTCTTCCCATATGAAAACACTTGAATACACAAGTGCATGTTGTACTGACTGATTATGTTTTAGTACGAATCCCACAATTTTGAGATTTAACTTGACGGAGGTAGAAGACGATGACATTTGGTAGAATAATAGAAATGCTGATAAAGTAACCAAAACGCCGACGGGGTATTGCTGCTAGTGGAACTGTTTTTACTAATTATGTACATACTAACATCCTATTGCTTGCATCCACACATTGACAGATAACAAAATCATTTCCCGATTTTATGTTGGTCTACATACATAAATGATGTCCTCCCACTAATTCTTTTTTGACTGTAATGTCGCTAACGATAAGTACTTTTGTATTCTCTGAGAAAATATAAATTATAAAGCCAGATAGCAGACGCTTTTGTTGGTTTTCATAAAAAAAGACATTTGTAATGAAAACTGTTCCTGTACTACAAAATTGAATTGTGTTGAAAGAAGAATCTTTGTCACATGTTTATAGCATTTATTGTTGCTGGTATGCTACAGAGGTAAGATAACAAAGCGAAAAAAGTAGCGGTTGAATTGTTGGCCCCTTTCATACCTTTTGTAAAGTAACGAAGTAGCATGGCTCTAGCTGCTTACTTTTTGGTTGCTTGGTAAAGCTGTCAAACCCTTGCATTGAAATCATGCTTTTCGTACAGAGATTCACTCTTTGCTTTTCATATGCGTCTTTTACCAGGCTCTTTGTTCACAAAGTCAATGACCTGACAACAGATAAACGCATACATGCAAGCATGCAAATCAAAGTCGTCATAATACCACTGTTGTGGTTTAAGAAGCGTATGGGTCGTAGAATGTGCAGGTAATACAACATTAATGGGCGGAAGGAAGGAAATGCAAAAGACAATCCATATAAAATGAATGTGTTTACCTATTTTCCAAGCATGATCAAAGAAACTTTAATATGCCTATATAGGCATACTGACTGGTGCCATTCATCCGTTGTCCTACTTATAGTTATATTATGCACGCTTAAAATCCAATAGTTCATGACTACAAGAAAAATATTATTCATTGCTTCCGAAACCATACAAATATATGTCATATCCAGTCTTATGATCAAAGCCAGCGAAGTACACGGAAAAAGTATAACTGCTTCCTGAGCCTTTTAGAAAAAATGTTGCAGCACATAAGTACGAGTAAATATATCTACACATTTCTTTAGCTAATATGTAAACGTGAAATGGGATAAGGCTTACATGTCAGCATACATAATACTTGGATGTCAATGATTTCACGTCAACTGAACAAACCCTGGTGTTTACATACATGACATTTCAGGGATGTGCGAAATCGCATACCAAATATGAGCACAACGGAAAAAGATGAACAACCCTCTCTCTCTCCTTGCTATTTACTTGCTTTATAAGCTCTCGTCCGTTCATAATGTTAGTAACTTTTTGACGCCTTATCACATAAAACGCACAACATGGAATTTTTGAAGTAAACTCTTATGTGTATACAGTAACGATTTTAGTAACGTGAAAAGTGCTTGAAAATTTGAAATGAATATTCGCGAAAGCTAATATGGACTTGTGAAAACAACGACTACGAAATTACCTAATGAGTTTTTACCTTCTAATGAAGTCACGCACGGTACTGAATGTTCGCCGTTGGAACACTTGCTTTGTTTCCAGTGCCAAATTTGAACTGCCGAACTTTATTTCTAATCTAAGTTAACCCATTCTCTAGCTAAATTTGTTAAAAAGGGTGTAAACAATTGGCCATGGAGTAAAATCCTTTTGCATGCATTCATACTTCACCAAAACCTACCTGTGTGCCCCGTATCAGCCAATTCGCAGGGTTGCAGTCTTGGTAGTTCCCGTGTAAGTTAACCCATTCTCTAGCTAAATTTGTTAAAAAGGGTGGAATCATAAAAGTTTAAGCCCACAGGGGTAATACCAAACGGGTGGATAACTTCTGAGCCATACTAATACCTCTCTTTCTCACCATGCACCAAACAAGTCACATTACAGCAACAAAACTTTGGGTCCAAAAGTAGCGTAGCTGTTGTCTAATCACTCAGTGTTGTGTGAAATCAAAGAGATTTATTCATAGCCCTAAAATATATGGAAATTTAGTATAAATAGCTCGTTTGCAGTCGTCATATTTCATATTTTTTTCATACAATTTGGTTAAAAGGCGTCAATAAAAAGTATTTAGCAGCTAATATGCTGACAACTTAAGGAATGAGAGCAAAAAATGATGATAAACAAACTATGTGCTTACAAACAACGGCAAATAACGTAATCTTACACAATACACATTCAACAGGCTAAACAGTCATTTTATTTACGGCGACCGAGTAAAGTTGTTAATGTAGCTATACAAGTCTCTCATCCACATATATTATTTAAAATATACATAATCGTTTCAACCCTACGTTTTACTTATCCAGTCACCAATGCAATGCGACATTGTATCTTAAGGAGCAAAAGTACTACCGGAATCCAATGAAATGAAATAACATTGGCTTTATGTGACCTAGATACTGTAATAATATGAAGGGAAATATATTACAATACATAATGAAATCTCTATAATCCATTTATATATAGGTATAGCATTAATTGCAATTTACATCCATCACGCACCTTCAGTAATCTCGCTAGAAAATCTAGCTTTAATATTACAGTTTAATTGAAAGTATAACATGAGTAAAATGTTGTGGTATGATAGGTTGCTTCAAAGACAGGGGAATTCCCTTATTATTCCACGTATGTCGTATACTAGCACACACATACATAAATTCACATGTTTATAGTCTAAGTAGGTACACTTTATTGGGATGGAAAATGAGCAGCATGCAATTTGGCATTTAGATATTATTCGCTATTTGAAACTAAAGCCAAGACTTAAGAGGTTACTCACGCATGGTGTATTGTCATGAACACTCTTTGATACCCGACAAACCCCATACAATTTGGTTTCAGGTCACTCTCTTTTTATAACCATTGTATTTTCCTCGTCTACTTCAAACAGCCCATTACAAAAAAAGCCGACAAAAACAATTAACACGCTTTGTTTAAATAAGTTAAGAATCATGACACAACGCCGTCAAAACTGAATTGTAATTAGGTACATATAAAAATAAAATTCTTGTAAGTCCTGTAAAAACGGAGTGAGTGCGTTACCTAAATCACTTTCACCTGTAGTATAGAAAGCCATGAAAAAGCACTGAACTTAGAAAGACTTCTCAACAAAAACCTTGAGTTCCCTGTAATTGCATGTCAGATAGACTTAACTCCTTATTCTAAACGTAAACACACGACAAGTAAACAAAGACGGTCTGATAAAAGCTGTTCATATCACCCCAAACATTTAAGTAAAGCACACAAAAAAAAGCAACTCGAAACTCAAACCAAATTTAGCTTACAAATCCAATTTCCATGTACGCATTGTATCCTAAGTGCCTAAGCGAAGTACTATGAATCACAAGTATTATGTAGAAATGAAGGAAACAAGTCACACAAGTGGACAAAAAGTCTCGACGCTTATTTTTATTCCAACTGTCAGTAATGGCAATGCAGAACTGTTCCATTCGATAGAAATTTGCTCATCTAGCGTAGCATTTCGCATTTGTGTATGTAAATAGGTACACAACATTCTCAAAAGCGTGATATTATTCTCTTAATCGATCAGATAATGAATCGGAAAGAGTGAAGGGGAATGAGAATGCAACATAAAAGCGGGAAAGATAACAGTGCGAGAAGAAATGCCAATCATGTAGAAAAGTATCGCCTACTTGATCAGTTGTTCTGTGACATTCGTAAGAATTAGGAATGCGTAAACTACAAGCTTACACTATTATCAAACTATGGACGCTAATAGACATTGTGTAGAGAGGTACACGGATACACACATGAGAAGTTCATGAGTTCAACATTGGCACTCATTTAAACAAAATCCATTGGACCAATAACACGAAATGAAGTTTTTTCCTTCCCTTTTCCAAGGAAAGGTTGGATGTTGAAAACGGCGTGAAAATAACAGAAGTACGGATATAAAAAGAAAAGTGGTACTTTCCCAGCATTTCCATTACCATATTAGGTACAATATTGTCTTTAAACGACCGATGTAAATTTTTGCTTCTTTAAGATGTATTAAACCTCGTGAACTGAACGAGAAAGAGAGGGAAAAAAGCGGCATCAAGTCTCAAGTCAACAAATAACAAAACGAGCATTCACTCTTGAGACTTGGGACTATAATAATGCATGCCGCATTTGTGAGAATACATTGCGTTACCCAATAGATAGGTTGGGGGAGTAGAAGACGACAACGACATGAGAAGATGAAAATCAAATCCGTTGACGATGGCTTTGCACAAAGTCGTTTAGAAAATCCTTAGAAATCAGACATACATACATATATTCATATATCAGCCACCAAAAACGCGGAAACCAAATGGTGTTGTTTTGTGTGCACACTCTGTTTTTACATTCCTCTTTCTCTCTCCTTCCCTTTACATCGTGGATGGTGCTGCTGTGCCTTCAACCAGATAGGAAAGGTTAATGGAACTACTACTGGTATATATGGCAGTTTTAGTAAAAATGTTATTGGTATAACGTATAACTGCTTGCGTTTCATGCATAGCAAAATATTCGCCATGAAACATAATGATAGGCACGTAATGCTAAAAAAATCCAAGTTTGTCCTATCTATCTATACTCTAACTGAGGATAGATTAGCGTCAACGCAGTCTCCATGTTTTTGTCTTGTCTATCCGTTTCAATAATGTGTTGGTAATTGCAGGAGCAATAAAACATGAAAGAAATCAGAGTATATTCGAAATTCTTCCTTGAACTTTATCCCCTGTT
>JAANSM010000210.1:0-36892 GCA_036850725.1 Orchesella villosa | reverse complement strand
TCAGGAACCTGCTTAGTTATAGGTATTGGCTTAATGATGAGCTAACAACGGGAATTTACCATTGTTGTATTAACAATGTTATTATGCAACTGATTGGGTGAAAGAATGAGTAGGTTCTAGAGAGTAGGAACATGATCAGTATCAAACGGTATTATGTACGAGACATTCATCCATAATAAATTACTTCATCATTCATACAAGTACATAAGTAGATAGGTACCTATTTACGCTCTTTAATCTGGTGGCAAACTTAGGTACATTCAACATTTTATATGGTTTTATGTTATATGTTGTACTCCTTTTTTGAAAATGAATCTTGTGCAAACAGTCATCCATTCTAACTATATCTTATGCAATTGAGTTGTTTAGTGAGTGGATGATTCTCCAATTGAAACAGGCAACAAAGTTTTTTTTTAAACTTGTGTTGTAGATATAATAATGGAAATGGCTGAAAAGGATGTGTTTACACACATTTTTGCTTTTGTTTTCAACTTTTTATTGTTAAGTTTCCAATTTCAGCGTGAGTTAAGAAGATAATTGTCGAAAAGTGAATTGTTGTGGGATGAATGATTTGAGTTGGTTTTTACATGCTCACTTTGATATATAATAATGCTTGTTGATCATTTTACTTTTATGTTATTTAACTTTGTGTGAACAGGTGGTGGAAGTGGAAATTAAAGTTTAAATCACTTAAAACCAGCATATATTATGTACTTATATACACAATACACACACAAATATATACAGAAGAATGCAAACTCATAAGCCTGTAACCCACAATCCACTGAATCCACACAGCGCACTGTAATACAATCCATTATTTGCGTGCAGATTATGTTGTTTACACCGCAATGCAAGCTTAAAATAATAGCCGACACACAGGAAGAAATGGAAAGTTTTTTTATTCCTTTTATAATGATTATAATAGACCAAAATGAACTGTTGCACAATACCGATCACAAAATTAAATGGGATAGAGATATATATAGTACCTAGTCAAAGCTGAGTTTTTGTGCAATATTACGCATAAACTGCATAGATAATACTGGCTAAATCCCCCTTAGATAGACACAAGAAGCTACCATATCGTATCGTTCAAGATGAAAAGAATCAAAGAGTTTATAGTTGTGAACTCTAATTCTTCGCCAATTTAATGCTTCTTGGCTTACTTTAATTAATAATTGTATGAGTGACTGACTATACCCATTAATTTTGTCTTGTTTATGGTCCAATGAGGAAGCAATAATCATGTATATTCTAATCCAATACTCAATACACAGGTAAAAAAGGACGAATTAGTTTTTATACTCATATTATATTCAATTATGAATATTTATACGAAGTGAATAATATATGCATATTTGTATGTAATAGTGTACTACCCTTATAAAGCGACATCAATAAATTATGCGTTTGATTAATATCACACGATATCAGATGGAAGAGAGCTTGAAGAATGGGAAAATGAAGTCAAAGTGCACGGTGCACCGCCAACGTAACTCCAACTCCACCTGCATATATTATTATTATGCATCTGAGTCAATAAACTATTTATTACTTATGCAGATTTGCACGGATATAATGTAATTTTTGGCCATTCATACGTTTAATTTTGTAGACTAGACTTAAAAGGTATAAATTGTACATTAAAGTAGATTTTGCCGTTCGATCATTGCCCTTTGTTAAAAGCTCTTAACTTTTTATGGTATATCCAATCCACTATCCAATACAGTATATACAGCGTGTGTGGTTTGGTTTGGAAGTTAAGTTACATTCGTTACAAGTTTTATTACCAAAAATAAGAACAAGAAAGCTAAAGCATTAATTTAGTTCCCATTTTACTTATGCAGATTTGCACGGATATAATGTAATTTTTGGCCATTCATACGTTTAATTTTGTAGACTAGACTTAAAAGGTATAAATTGTATATTAAAGTAGATTTTGCCGTTCGATCATTGCCCTTTGTTAAAAGCTCTTAACTTTTTATGGTATATCCAATCCACTATCCAATACAATATATACAGCGTATGTGATGCTGATTTGCGCAGAAAGGACATACCAAAGGCGAGTTAGATTCAATATATACAGCGTGTGTGGTTTGGTTTGGAAGTTAAGTTACATTTCGTTACAAGTTTTATTACCAAAAATAAGAACAAGAAAGCTAAAGCATTAATTTAGTTCCCATTTTGGAGACTTGATTGCTTACCCACGAGACCAATGTAATAGCAAAAGTGTGCGGAATTAGATTCCAACATGCAATAAACTGATATTTCGAGAGCAAACAAGCTATTTTCGTGTTGTATTCCGGATTCCATTCTTCCGTCCAGTAGCAACGGAGTCAATTGACTTTTGTAATTAAAGGAAGAGGTGGAGTACGTTCCGTGTGTACTTTAATGGCGTATAATGTACTTAGTTTAGTTAGGCAGTCGATTTGACAGAGGTTCATTGATTCGGATATGGAATGTGGATGACTTCGTGATGAGAAGAATAAAATGAGAAAACATGGAACTAAAAGTAATGCAATACAAATACAATGTAATGTTAACGTCCCCAACTTCCTTGATTCCTTCTACGACGTTCGTGGGCAGGTGAAATAAAACCTTTCTTATATGTACCACATGCATTATTGACTATAGGTTTGAGTATTAAAATATGACATTACATAACTACTCTAGTCATTATTAAACTGGGTTCCGCAATATCAATTGGGTTGGGCTTCAGGTCTCATTTCTTTTGGCGTTGCGGCTCCTTTTTTGTTATATATAATTTTTTAATGATTGCTTCATACTTAAGCTCTCATCGCCTCTCTTGACTACTGATATATCCTGATAACATCTACTATATAGGTAGGTACTTGGTCAGAGAGTCAAACTCAGGAAAAAACTGACATTAAAACAGTGGTTTTTATACCGATGACGCATTTCACTAAAAACAATTCAGGTTGTGATGTGATGCCAATGCACTTTATACAAAAAGCCTACAATGAAAGCGTCACACAAATACCCATAATTTTACGAGTTTGAAAACGTGTGTGTGGTTTACTAATCATCACGATGACTATGAAGAAACAGTGTGTATATGAATGAAAGTGAATTTTAAACAAACTCTTTTGAAATCACCTCTATTTAAAGTTTCTGCAGAAGTAACTCTACTATACTAACTACTTCTGAGTAATGGCTAAATTTCCAAGCATCCTCAAAACTCGGTAATGCAATAATAGGCATTGGTGCGTGTGAATGGTATATTTTAAACGTTTTACGATGAACATACACCACCATTTTAACCATTTGCATACAGATTTGTAATATATTATAATCCCTATTTTCCCATTCCTAATTCCCACAAGTAAAACCAACTAACTAAACTACCCTCTGCAATTTGCTATATATAGATGCATCCATCTCTTCTTCTTGTCAGAACCCAGAATCAGAAGTCAACTCCATTATAGCCAACGGTCAGCTTTAGCTTATGTGAAATGGAACTTTACTAAACTCACACAAAAAGGGGCATTTCTCCTCTTCATAAATCATCACCAAACCAAAAGCACACCAACAAACCCTGTCATCCTCATTACCTTTAACATGATAAATAATCGGCTAATTAGGAACAGTACACAGAATATACAACTCCTTTCGTGCAAGCAGCAAGTAGCAAAGTTCTAGTTCCTACAGAAAGACACGATTCTATCATCTGTGAGAAAGAATTAAATTTATCATTGTAATTCATCAGCTGAACAAGTATATAATCTTAGGGAGTATTAAGTTAAGTAGTTTACTGCGAACACACCACACAACAGTGAGCTCATATACTATACTTGTGCTTTTGCAGTCCCAAAAATTAAATTAGAGCTTTGCATGATTGAGTTTACCCAGTAAAATGTGAACTAAGTTGTAAGCTTTTGTTCATGTTAAACATTCACTAAACGTTTTTATTTGCTTAACTGCTAGGAGATGAATGGAATAAAAAATGAACTTGTTTGTCTTTTGAATTTTTATGAGTGTTTTCTTCAAGATACAGATTGTGGAAGGATCGAAATGAGGGAAAATTTTTTATGTTTAAGTATTCTTCTGAGCAAGCATAAATGAGCAAAAATGCTCTCATCATCATTAAAAAGGTAAACGTGATGGAAGTTTTCAGACAAAAGATGATTAAAAGATATAATATTTGTAGGTGGGTTGAGAGTGTTAAGTCAAATAGCGTATTTGTATTTGACGACAATGCACATGAATGACTATAATATGACTTCATAAAAATGCCTGTATATTCCTATTCGGGAGAGAGGGTGATGCATAGTGTGAGTGATGAAGTGTCTTTTATGACGCATACATATGAAAAATCGTCCGTGCATGAAATTTGTACCTGAATAACTAAATAGTTTTGTAAGAGACATGATTTTCGAATTCACTATTTACTTTTTCTCAGTCTTGGATTTACTGATTGTGATTGTGCGAGCTGAGAATATGAATAGGCGAGCTAGTAAAGTAGCTATATAAAACTGCAAGATATTTTTTTGAAGTGCCTTTCTTTACGGAAATGCTTTTCTGAAAAATTAGCGAGCTGAAAAAGAGATTATGATGATGATAATATATGTCGCATAGACGCTTTGTAATTTACAGGTAGCCAAAACTCTCCTCGACTGAATACCAAATAAAAAATCAAGCTAGTGTGAATATATATGCGCTGCTGTGACTTAGTGACTGACTGACGATGAGGAAATGACTATCATTCACTTTTTCCTATTTCACTTGAAAAATATGTGGAATATACATAAAAAGAAATTGTTGAGCCCATTGTATATTTAAGTATAGGGCTAAGGAGTAGTTGTAGGTATTTGCAATAATAAAAATGTAACTTTTTTCGACTTTTTTCATCTCTCTGTTCTTCTGATTCTCAAGCTCAAGAAAGTGAGATTTTTGTACAGATGCAAGCTTTAAAAAATTATTTTAATGATGTGAAAAGACCAAGGCACGTCAAGTTGACGAGTTTGAACTGAATCGATACCAAATACCAACTCAACTATTATGCTTCGTCAATTTTTTTGTACAAAAATTGCCGAAAACCAATGCACAAACATGAACTAAAAAAATGGTTGTGATATTGAAATCACATTCAATTGTTTTGTCCATTGATTTGAAAGAGAGTTTGATCTGTCTACTGTTTTCGAAGCGATACAGGAAAACCGCTACGCTAGTTAGATAGAACTTGAATAACCAGATTTAAGTATGATTCTATCAGCAATTGTTTTTTTTACCAATTTCATTTCTATTATTGTCTACTGTTTTCGAAGCGATACAGGAAAACCGCTACGCTAGTTAGATAGAACTTGAATAACCAGATTTAAGTATGATTCTATCAGCAATTGTTTTTTTTACCAATTTCATTTCTAAGTATATAGTGACTTGGCTAAAAGAAATGAGCAATGTATTTCGTTTTTTTAGGTAGTGTTAGTGCCATGTCAAAAAAACATGGTAAATTGCAATGAGTTTACAGTTTTTAGAAGCCATTCACTATTATTGCATAGCCATATTACTGCCCGCACCGCAAACGATTCATTTGATGTTTTAAGAGTTAAACGAATTGAAAAAAGAAACTGTGAGAGTGAAGCACAAAAACTCTCTTCGTAATATGAATTCATACGCGTATTACTGTAAGTAAAATCGTGTCTTTAAAAGTTTAAAAGTTGACTTTCATTGCCAATGACTGACTATGTGCAAAACAAGAGCAGTGAATGTTGAGTGTTGGATGTTGGATACGATTATCTAGTCAGAGAGTTTTATGAGTTAAATGAGATGCCTTCACATGGGTATTGGGACTTTTCCAACCAAACCGTGCATATACTTTCAACAAGCAATAAAAAAGTTTAGAACTAGAACTAACCTTCAACTTGTGTAAAAGTTTTACAGAATTGAAATAAAAACTAGAGCTAAAACCAGTGCAATTTGAAATAATATTCTATTCTTCATGGTAGCTATACATTAGCATGTTACGTGCAGATTAAAGTCACTGTAAATGAGAGGAAGCATGTAAAACACGGATCACTTTAAATGCTATACCCTCTTAAAAATTCACTACTTTCATGCAAATCTGCTACTACTATGCTTTGTTCTCGAGTTGACCATGTTAAAAGGATAATTAGCATGTTAAACGTGGCTCAAGACGACATTTAAATTAAACCCAAAGGGAAAATGGTAATGTGAAATGGACAAGACAGGTCATGGTACAAATTGTGACAAAGGCCACCGTTAAAAAAATGCCATAATTTTTTTCTAGAGTTTTGACTTGACATAAATGTAAATACTGCCTACTCACTTAATCCTAAGTTGAAAAATGGACAATAAACGAGACAACGACTTACCAGAAAGACTTTCAGATTCTAGTAGAAACTAATATCCAAAGAATTTAGGCTCCAATTACTTTCCCCTTGTCATTTTAAACAAGAATGTGTAACAGACTACCGCTGCGATTTGCTCTCACAAGTTCACAAGTTTTTTTACTTGTCACAATCAACAATCAACCATCATCATAACATAATCATATTACAATCAACAATAACAGAGCAACAAAGAATAACTGAGAACAACACAATGTCACCTTGCTTCTCGCGACAAAATATTTTGGGTAGTAAGTATTAAGTTGTGATTTTTTGCATATGTATATGCTATATGTACTCAAATGTAATTTAGCAATTACTCTTTTTCTTAGAGCTTAAAGCTATTCAAACTCTTCACAGGCTCATTTGTCACTTTCTTAAAGAATGGAATATGAGAGCACCCAAAATGGAAACTCGTGTCACATTTTTTTGCCTCTGCACTCTAAATGACAATTTCCAAATTGCATTTCCCTGTCACCCAAAACGGTTTGAGGAGAATGAGTCAATTTAACTGAAACCTCGAGCGTAGCAGAAAACCTTTCAAGATGATGATGATAATAATGGTACGCCTTAAAATTGTCTTAAGGGGGGACGGTGACAAGTTCCCTTCATTTCTTACAATGTTCACAAATGGTGAATTTGATTACACTTTACTTCTTTTCCATTACGAATCAACATGAATGTAATATGCACCCACTAAGTAATTTCGCTTCCTTTGCCAATTTTAAAACAATATGTATAATATATCGTCACGGTCTCCGAAAGAACAAAAACACCATGAAATGAAAGGGTCTTCATTCACATATTGTATAGGTCAAATCAAAAACATTAACCAGCAGAATGAGAGAGAGAGCCTCGCACAGCATGCCACAAGTCGATTTAAAAAAGTATTGAAGAGGATCTAGCAAAAATGAGCACTTCAAGGACTTCACAGCAAAAGTCTTGTCTTTCACTCTTGAATTAAAATGAATTGTATATGACCCCTTTTCACAAAATAAACTGTTGATGATGCCGAAGGACAGGTTGAAAGCAAATAATGTGATTTCCTAGCACACACACACACCACTAGTCAGCAATATCACTCGACTCGCGTTTCGAATGGAGAGGGAGGACTTGGTATAGAAGAAGAGCCAGAGTGTTCTTTGGCGTCACCGTCACATATTATCAACATCAACCACCACACACACACACCACCGTCGTCGCCACCAACATCAAGAGCAAAAATTCTCTTCTCGTCAACAGTCAAAGTTATACTGAAGCAAGGGAACAAAAAGCAAATGCAAGTCTTAGAGTTTGACTTTCATGCAGCAAAGTGAAGTCACAGTCACAAACGAGTTCATCAGTAAAAAACGCAAATGCATTGGATATAGGCACATATATACGCAGTGCTGCTGCTGTTGAATATTCTCAATTTAATCCTCTCAAGGTACACACACTTTGCTATGCAATGGGATGCAAAGTGCACAAAAGTCTTCTAAGACATAATATACATATAGTCAAGTCAATATATGCATTATGCACATCGCTTATTCATTCTCCCCCTCTTTTACTACGATATTTACTTAACGTGAATATTCATGCATCTCCCTTTTTTAAAAAAATGCTTAGTTAACAGCTTGGATACATGTAGACTTATATAGTCATAGCCAAAGGGAGAATTCTTGTCAATACAAAGCCAAAAGCTAAGACGAGAGCCTTGTTCATCATTGTTGGCTTTAACAAATCTTTGTTAACGCTTATTAGCTATGCATCTTGTATGTGTGTTTATCTATATCTATATCATGATGATGATTGAGATTATCAAAGTCCGATATAAATACTAAAGAGTGAGTATATATAATATAAATATAATGCATTAGACATACAGCCGCAATAAATTTCCTAAAGCCATTATAAACCATATTATCATCATCATTTGAATTAAAAGTTTATACCGCAAACCGTGAATGTCATATAGTACAAGTAAGCTTAGAAAAATGTTACTTATTTTGTTATGTGTATTACATCTTACATCTCATTTAAAAAAGTCTCTCTCTCTATAATGCCTTCAGCCAACAACGTGCGGCATGGATGAATGTTAAGTACATGCGTATAGGCATAAATAGTATGTAGACAAGCTATAATAAGTCAATGGAAAATGTGAATACCAAATGCCAAACACCAAGAGGCATTTGTATAAAATAGCTTTTCTTCTCGCTCGTTGAACTTGGTTTGCAGGGAGGGCGAGGTGGGTGAGGAGCTTATAATAGAAAATAAATAACAACACAATTTTCAGAGGCAGTCAAGTGGAGAATTAAAAGCTTTTCAATTTAAAAGCTGTCTATGTGCATGAAATACTTATAGGTACAGGAACATTCATCAACATTGGACAGTGACTATATATAAGACAGTTACATTGCATTTTTTATGAATGAGAGAAGCATGCAGAGAAAGAGACACCTTTTTTAATGGTGTTCTTAACATCCTACCATCAACCATGCCGGCGCTCTTTCAATTCATTCATTGGGAATTTTTTTAGCTTCAGCATTCTTCAAAGTGGATATAAAGATTAAGGATATATACATATTATTGGCGATCACTTATTTTCAAGAGATTTTCCATCTTAGATAAAGATAAAAATAAAATTGTGCAAATTGAGTGATCAATGATCACCTACGGCCACGGGGAGTTACCTATTCGGTATAAAAGTATGAATGAAAAAAAGAGAAACTTTTTTTTCTTCTTAAGGGTACACATTTCTATGTAACATTGTAAAAACATTCCTTTGCATAACTTGTTGAACATAGTAATTTTTACAGCAGAAATAGTTTACATAGAGCTACACCACGCATAACGAATAATGAACGTTGTATATATTTTACAAGGGTGCAATTATTTAATTATATGAGCATGTTAAAAATGTGATAATTTATAGCGATAATGAAGGAGCAGTTTATACTTAGTTATAAATTATTTATTTCTCTAAGTCACTAGTGATGTTAGGGATGTGATGTTGGGAGGAAAAATAAATACTATGAAGGCAATTAAAGTACCCCTTTCTTGGGTCGCTGATATTGGAAGCTCAAATCTTCTAAAATATAAAATAGCTGTGGCAATGTCATATAAAACATAGATTATGTTATGAGCTGAGCACTAACAACTATAAGCAGCAGTTTGTCTTATCAATTATTTGAAACCCGTATCATTTATAATTGCTCCCATGTCTTTTTGAGATAACAATTTATGTCTGAAGCACGCCTAGTTGTTGCGAGTTGCGACATGACACGACATGGGTAGTCAAATTAAAACAATTTTATTGATAAGATGATGGACTAGATGTCAGTTTTCAGAAAATCGTTCCATGATTAGGAGTGGCCTGAAGCTTATTTATATCTTATAAGCTTGAAATGACATGGGCAGTCAAATTAAAACAATTTTATTGATAAGATGATGGACTAGATGTCAGTTTTCAGAAAATCGTTCCATGATTAGGAGTGGCCTGAAGCTTATTTATATCTTATAAGCTCGAATGACTAAAACTATTGATTTTGTAAAACATTATAATTAGGAGAAGCAAGATAAATGTAAGTATTAAAACTGATAAGTTTGACAATTATTATATTCTTCGAAAACATAATCTATATTATTGTGTGAGTGGAATAAAGCATGCTGTGATAATAATAGTACATTGAACGTTGAAAAGGTAAATATAGTTTGCAAAATAAACTTCCAAGTTTGATTTATTCCTTTCTACACAAGTTCAATACTAATCGATTATTTTCTTTAGAAAATATATCCCCTGAAAGTATTTGTGTAGACGCAAAAATTTATACTTTATATCGCCAGGAAGTTCACATTTTATTGCTTGTAACTTAAGGATGAAAAAAATATGAGAAATAACTCTACAAATGGCCTGATGGCATCTACAATAAAGTAATAGCTTTTTTAGCCATCATCATTTCACCTACTGTAATCATTTTTGGCAAAGGTAATTACTCATAATTATTTACACTCCGGCACTCCTCCTTTTCCTCGGCCTCCACACAAAACTTTGTATAAATTTCCTAGACTAGAGTAAGAATAGTACGAAATACTATAGACAATAATGTTTTGCTCTTTAACGAAAATAATTCGTCAAGATGATGTGATGTGTCTTGTTGACAAACAAGGGCAAAAGCAACGGGACATTATATATAATATGTTTATGACGCTTCAATTCTTTATTAAATGCGTTGGCATAAGATAAAAGCTTGCTAATGACAGGTTCAAGGTGTTGTTCCGCATGTTCTTCCTACTCTCTTGTCCATAAAAGTGAATGCACTGTTGCAAAACTTTTTTTTGCACATATATATTTAGCGCCGGTTTAGTCGTAAAACTCAACATCAACACCTTACGAATCCCGACAGCAATAATAATGTAATATGGGACTTAAATAATTCCTTTCCAAGCGCTGTCCGCCAAATTAATTTCAGCATCTTTTGTCATCAAGACTCTCAGGGATATTTAAGGCATGCATTGTTTAGAAATTAGTTCATCCCTCCCCATTTCGCCCTGCATTTCCGCTAAACAAGTCCACACTAATTACAATTTGCGCAAGCTTGAAAGAAATAATGTGGTTCATTTCAAGGAGAAATGTTGTACAGTATCTAAATCGACTTGTGTTGTTTGTGGCGATGGCGTTGCAGCACACTGAGAGATTATTAGTAAGTGAAGAAGCCTCCACAAAGTCAGGTACCAAAACACAATTACCTACTTTAGATAATGTAGCATAGCATAGCATACCTAACTACAGAAGCACATTTAATCTCCTAAAAACAAGTCGTTGGTAATGCGGAATCAGCAATTTGGCTCTATCTCTATCCTTCGTCGAACGACTTACAATTACGAAGTTATGGCTGCATAAAAGCTATATGGATGCTTGTTTTTATCCACACACAAGCTTCTTCCGTATACAAACACATATATCTACTCTGAGTTGCTCTTTTCCATCGGAGTTATTTCTTGTTGGATAAATAAAGGTAATGTTGATGTAAGTCCACCAATGACATCGAAAAAATAAGCGCATTCAGGTTCACTCATAGCAGAGTACAAAAAGCCATTTATAGGGGACCTTCGTAAAGAAAGGGATTATTTTTTGTGAGTCATTTCTTCACAAAAGAATTAACTCACAATGCCATTGAAATGCTTCTTTTGGACTTAGTTTGTTGTATTGACTATGACTATAGTGCATATACCTTTTCCAGAGACCCACACAACCTAGATCAGTTTTACAACTTACAACTTAAGTGCGTTGCCATTAAGGTGAGGTTTCGTGTTGCAACTTAAGAGTCAACCTTGCATTTTCTGATGAGAAAATGCTGAGGTCCAATGTTAAATGTTCAAGCCAGGTAAATACCTTAGCAGAGGAGAAGTGCATTAGGCAATAGGTAACAAAAATCAAACATTTTAAGAATGCTTTGGAGGTATACTACTTATTATGCTCATTTTCTAGGTATAGTAACTGCAGCACATAATTTGGTTTCTGCTGATCATGCTAATCGTCAGTATGAACAAAACCTTACAAGAATTCATCGACTCAGCGAAGGATATTAACGAGATAAAAAATACATACTGCCCCAAGATCCATGCTACTCCATGCATGGAAAATTGGAAATGCTGATACCAATGCAATGAATCGATTCAATTGCAAAGAGTTTTTTCAGAAGAGAATGACTGACTCAAACAAATAGGTAGAATACCTTATGAAACGTACAACTACACCTTGACATTTTGAACTCAGGACTAAAATACCTCATCCAATGGTACCTCATATAATGCTGGAGGACATATAACAATACGAAGATGAGTATAGAGAACCAGAGAACATCAATGGACTTAAACTTATTCTTCATTTTATACTGCTGTTTTTTCTGTAATGTTTCAACTGAAAAAACTGAAAGTGCTTCTTGGGATTTGATGGACAAAGCACTCAGGTATGAATGGATACAAAAGGAAGATTCGTTAACTATACTAACAATGAGCGTAAGTTTTTGCGGGCAGAAACGGCCATACTAATGATAATGATCATTTTCCTTCACGAGTTAACTTTGACTGATTAGTTCCACAAAACATTGCTAGTTGGTATTTACCTTAAGATTTTTGAACAAGTAAAACTAATCACAAAAGATTTAGGCACGATATTTCCATTGTTATCAAAAACGATCATCATCATCATTTAAACAATCTACCACATAATTTTTACCAGTAATGATAATGATTATAACCATCTGCATTATGCAACAAATCATGTGGAATGATCTTTCAGTAAATTGAACTAACATCATAATAAGCACCCAGTTCCCTACAGCACCCAATCCCTGCCCATTGTCATTTCCAATTTTTCATACCCATCTAGTAATTCACTTAGAAAAACAAGGTTTGTGTTACATCTTTTATACATCTCATCACATATTACACTATAAAGTTAACAACTCAAACACAAACAGAAAATGAATATATACAGGCGGTTCAATGAGAATTTCTCAAACCAAGAAAGAAATCATTTTGTGGCACAGTAAATTGCACCTGCTGCAATCTCAATCTCCCTCCCATGCATGTGTCCCTAAAAGGTAATCTCATTTTTTACAGAAAAAAATATTGCAATTTTAACTACCAACCAACGGCAACACGCACTGCAAAAGCTGCAAGGTTTGTAATGAAATTTGTCAATTTTGAAACTCCAATCATTTCGTGATCGTCATTATCTCATTTGAATCATCATTAATCCTGTTTGTTTGTATACTGCAGAGGTGTACACTGTACCCTACATTCATATAGCTATACCTGCTTTCTTCTCTTGGTGAAGGTTGTGCAATGTTTTTAAAAGAATCATCATCAACATCCAACATTAAACACTTTTTCTTGCAGCAAAAATACAAACGGACTAATATAATGGTTGAATTGAATGAATGAGCGCTGAGAGTTAGTTTTTCTAGCTCAGAACTCAGTACCAAAGTAATAACAGCAGCAGGAGTAGCTAGATTACTGAAATTATATTATTTTTCTGAGTTACCTGCTATCATACAAGTGGTACACAGTGATCAATTCAAAAACTGCAATAATATGTGCAGCGCAGTGTTGAGCGTGTATATCATCAATATCATCATCACTTGCATGACAGCAGGCAACTTGACACGGTTTTCCTTTCAACTTCTTCAACATTCTAAGCCAGATTTCAAGTCTCCATCAAACTCTCAATATGAATGGGTAATAAGTAAGTAAATATAAAAAGGGCTCCTTTCATGATTTTCATCATTATCACTTTTCTTCTATTGATGATCTTCATAGTCTTCAGGGTATCAGTATAATCTAAACTCGTATATAGCATATGTGTGTGAAATTTTTGAGTTAGCATGATTTTAAAACTTAAGGACACACTTTTTAAGGCATCATCGTGAAGGGGCCTGCCACTTGATTTTAGTCATTAGCACATGGCACATAATCATCTCTAGGATTGAAAAAAAACGATCAAATCCGTTCTATCCAATCATTAGCATATTAGCACATATATTTTTTTAAGATGCGAAAGCTGTTTCGAATCGAGTCCCTTAATCTAATCGTTTCAGCCATGTGCTGTGCTAATAATATTACTGGCAATCCCAAAAACTCAGTCAGTTGATTGCTTAAAAAAAGAAAGGTTATCTCACTTAAACACACTCCTCTACCATCAACATCAACATAATATCTTCTTAAATCGGTGCGATGCGATAGTTTGTTGTTGCAGAGCACGTGCACGTACTCGTTTAAAACCATACGTGAGAGTAGTTAAACTGAAAATTGTAATTTCATAACAATTTTCAGAAATTCAAAGAAAGTCATCTGAATAATATGGCACGTCGTGCCGTTTAAGAAATGGGGACAGAGTCATATTTGAATGAAGTACTAAAACCACACACCACGAATCAAAAAGTGATGATGATTTTTTATATTATGTTTTTCTTTTAGCCTGGCTCTTATTGCTCTACGGCATCATCTTCGTCGTGTCGTCTTCATTTTGAGTCCTGAGTAACTAATAATATAAAATCCTTTCTATTTTCAAAGCCACAACAATTCGTCCCATCCCTTTCAACTAGCTTTAGCTAGTTTACAAAGCTCGGCCCAATTCAATATAATTCGGCAGCATAATCATAATGCCAATAATGCGCCATCGTCATCCTCACACCGCATTGTTATAAGTGCAACTCTTATTTAGAAAAGTGAAATTTTTATAGTTTTTTTATCATGAGAAAGAGAAAAGGCAGGATGAGTTTAGGCTTCTTGGAACGGAAACGATGAGTGACTGTCTTCACAATCACTTATCGTTCAGGTGTAAAACTTATTTGAATACGAATCATTAGCAATCACAATACCCCACTGTCAATATAGTTTTGACTTTATGATAAGATATGTGTGATAAGAATAGAATGAATGCACAATTATTTTTTAAAGATAATTAAAGTCAAAAATGTTTGTCTTGAGAGCCGATGATTTTGCGAATTTTTGTTGTCACTTATACTTTAAAAGAGACATTTGACTGGGTTTTCGTGACGCTGGCGTGGCGTTCATGTGACTGTAGAAATCAAACAAAACATACACGTAACAGCATGCAGTACAGCTCTCGGCTTTCGACATGATTCAGAACAAAGACATCAGCATCAGCATGATACGATAGACGATATAGCATAATAAAACGAGTTATGTGACGGAAATGGTGAAGTGAAAAAATAAATTTGCCACATCACGACAATAATTTGACAAGTTAAGTGAATTTTATTATGTTGGCTGGGACTAGTAGCGGCGTTTGTACATATGTACGTGTACATTGAGGCGACGCACACAAATATAAAACGTACGTAACGTGTGGCATTGCATTTTTGCCGATTCCCAGCCAAACCCACAAAAGATGAAATGGAAAGCGAGAACAAATTGAAAATTGGCAACCGTTCCTCCACTAATTGGGCAATTGATGCCGAAACTACACAGATGCATTACATAATGAGCAGAGAGTATATATCTCTGTTTAAATCTATTTAAGATATCTTTTTTCTTACCTGGGTAAATTCAACGATGTATCTGCACTCCCCGTCTCCAAAGTGAAGGACTCACTTCCCTCACCAAAACACTCAAAATTCTCTTCTTCCCCACTTAAATTGCTATGAATTCCACTACTGCTCCCATTCGGACTACCAATATTTAGTGGGATTGGTAATGCAGCTCCGTCAGCAGACAACTGTTGTTGGCTTTCTACCTTCATTGTGGTTGAGCTGCTGCCACTACTACCAACACCAGTATTATTGATTGGCTCAGCATATTTGTCAGAGCTACTTGCAACGTTAGTAATAGTATCTACCAAATTTCGATTACGACGACCACTTGTGCTAGCACTAACACCAATACCACCTCTTTCTTTCCCAAGTTCCTCGGGGAATTCCTCCCCTTCCGTTAGTATAAAAGTTGAGCAAGCACCAGGCTGGAAATTTATCGATGAGGATGACGTAGAATTGTTTGACAGTGAGCTCACATTCCGTTTGCTAGAACCACTGCCACTAGCACTACGATTGGATTCACTACTTCTAAAAGTTTTCTCATCCTTGCCTACCTTAAAATTGGTACTATTACCACTACTACTCTCGCTAGGTTTATGTAGAACACTGCTATTACCCGTAAAAAACAGATCTGATGCGGAAGACGAATTTCTATGAGTTTTTTCTTTAGCTATCGCTCCAGCACCACCTCCAGAAGGTGGTGTGTCGGGAGAGAGAGTAAGTGTGGGAATGATGATCCCTTTTCCTGTAGCCAAGGGTCCTCTACTGCTGCCGGCTGTTGCTGGTGGTGAAGTTGGTGTAGATGCTGTTGATGATGATGCTGATGATGATGATGCTACATCCTCTTCCTGTGATCCTTGGCTGAAGTAAGAAGGAATCGGTTTCCTTTCTTTTGGCTTAGACCGTGTGAACGTGTTCCCATTGAAAGTAGAACTTTTTGTGATCGTGTTGCTCCCACTACTGATTCCAGATGAGGAAGACACAGAAGAAATGCTGCCAAGTTGTGACTGCTGCTGCTGATGATGCGGGTTGCTGTTGATGTGTGGATTATTCACATTTCCATTCGAATGGATAATGAAGCTGAGACCTCCTCCTGCCAATCCTTGTGATTGCGATGGGCCTGTTCCGTCATTTCCAATAGCATCAGGAGAAGAAGAGAAGCCATAATAATTATTAGAGTTGCTGTTTTTGTTCGATTTCATTTGATGCGTCATTTTTTCTCTTTGTTCTTACTCCTTTCCTCGTCACAGTAAATGTAGAGTATATAAATGCTTTAGGAAGGATTCACAAAAGAAAGAAAGGAAAAGGAATGTTGTTGATATGAATTTGTTTTGTACTGTGACAGCTCTCGTTGATACGATTATGTCTTCTAGTCTTACATATTATGTTTTATGTGTAAGAAAACTATCGAGATATATACTTTTTGACGAGTCTGAATAATGTATGATGGGGGTATTTGCGACGCTGGTCGGCCTCCTAATGGAGAGCAAAGGTCAAGGTAAGTTGAGATGATGGAAGCGATTGGATGACAAAGGTTGTAATAATGGCACTGCAGAATGGAAGGTTTGACTCAGCTCCTCCAGTTTCTCTACTACCATTGTGCTTTATCCTTTGTTTGTACCTATAAATACAAATAAAAACACAGTTAAACCTCTTTCCAAAATGAAAAATAAGTTCATTTTAATCATTAATGCTACCTCATAACATAATATTTACCGAAGAAATGGGAAAGATAAGTATATGCTCAACTCAAACTAAAGCTCAATATAATTATTGTCCCTTGTTTTGTGATTGCTTTTAAATTGGCAACACTCAATACTGGTTTTCAGACTTTTAAACTTGATTGTAAAGCAACTAGTTTGTTTTGAGCATGTTTTTGTTCTACTTCGTAAACATGTACATAAAATTAAACAAACTTATCTAGGAGCTTTGAGAATATAGCGTTCTGGAGCTGGGAATAGCGCAGTGTAAAATGCTAATATTATTTAAGTATGCTCCCATTTGAACTATTTGAATAATTGGAATGTGTGGTCGATCATGCAAATAAAATTATGAAATCCGCAGCTGACACTGCTTGTTTATACTTGACAAACAGAGTTCGTGTTTAACCATATAGGTATTTTACAGTCTTAATAAAATACTATTTTTGGCTGGGATTTTTAGCCTCATCTCATAACACATATGAACATGAACATAAAATCATCATACAAAATGCACTCGGTGAGGTTTAGGTACATATATGTAATGCATGCCAAGTAAATTGGAATCGCTGCGCTGGTCCATGTTTGTGAGATGCGAGCTTAGATTTGATGTTGATGTTGAGTGTAAATGTAACGCATAATATGATCTATTATGATTATGATCAGAATAATAGCTAATGAATGTCTAGGGTAGAGAGAGATAACGACAAGTTGACGAGTGACGTTGACTCGCTGACTGTGAATGGAAACAAAATATGTATGCACGCTAGATTTATAGATATACTTGACATGTATAAATAAGTAAAGTATGCGAGTGGAAAATATAGCGTAGTAAAACTGAACAATTTGCAACTAAACATGGAATGTGTGTTGCTAACATCAAAATCTGATACTGAACTACTGACTGAAGAAGGAATATGTACTGATAGACTAACTTCATGTAGAGAATCGTAGATATAAATATATACATAATTCATCCTCATGCGTTCTATAAAACTGTATAGCATACATTTATCCCATCGGGTAAATAGATCGGTACGTTACATTATCAGTCCGCTGGGCCTCTATACCTAGTGCCAGTGCTCTTTCAGTTTTACGATTTTGCATGATTTATTAGAACATTTTATGCTGAAACGCGTACAATGATTGCTTTACTGTTCCGTGTAACCTAGCTCTGAATTTTAGATGGAAATTGATGGGAGTACGCGCACAAGTTACAACATCAATGGTGAAGTCTCAGGGGAGTAAAGAAATATGAAGTTGTGTACGTATGACTTTTTACGTGTTGAAAAATTTGTTTGATATTTCAGCTCGTGATTGATGACATGACGAAAATAATGTACCCTGAAATGCATGTCCTATAATGAATTCGTGTGTCTGAAGTCTGAATAGCAGCAGGGGGACGTGATTGTGCATGTCATATTAAGTTTCAGACAAATTGATAAAAAAATATTTTTTCTATAAAAAATAGACAGCGAGTTTCAATGTTTGAATTTGCAAGGTCAGCTAAGTTATTGACTAAACTTGATCGACAAAACGTGGAAGCATTTCCACGAAACGAAAAAAAAAAGTTTCTGTACGGGATTGATTGAAATGCTTGAAATGGGCAACTTTTGTGCTGACAATTCCACTTTACTGATGATTTGTTCCTTTCATCTCTTTCATCAAAAAAGTCCACGCAAGTTTAAAAATGACAGTGAAGCTGGAAGTCTCATAGACACGACAAGGAAGTAAGACACTGTGATATACTGATTTAAGGATGAGGCAAGCATCAGCCAGAATCGCTTTTTTCAAGTAACGAACAGCAAAACTAGCATCTTTCTAGTAAAAGAGGCTCGGGGCAGACAGCATGTCAATCTAACGAATTGAACCCACAGCAAAAACAAGATTGGAGATTGGAGTAAAGAAACAAGTAACAAGTTCCAGATGCTCAGACTTTAAAATAATAATACTTATAACATGGAAGAAGTTTCTAAGCATGTTTATGTTCTGCAGCTCATCATGCTCATCCTTTGATGTATTTGCCCTTCGCCTTGAATGAATCTTTAACTTCTCCGCGGAAGAATGTCTATATAGCACCAGGAAGTTATTCCTTCGTACATTACACATTTAATAAAATGCGTACGCTTCACTTGATCCGCAACAAAGTTGCTTTTAAAAAGTGCAATGCGCCTCTATGGCACGCACCTCACATTCACATCATCATTCAGGACGTCTTGTCGAATGAAGAATGATTAAGGAAAAGCTGAGCTCGCTCGCTGGCTTTTCGCCATTCTCAGCTTAAATCTTGGAGCACACAGTGCTCAGCAAATTAACAAACTAATCCTATTCAATGGATGTACGCATGTGGTAATATATTTTCTTACTTTTTTAAGCGATCTTCCTGTCAGTAAGAGAGATGCATATATATTGCAAGTTTTTGGTACGTGTACCAACTACCAAGTAGTATAATTGTTATGGGGGAAATTATCTTGATTTCAAATGGCTTTTCCTTCCGGTATGAAACTCTCCAACTGAGAGACTAACTTTGACTGCTGCAAGATGAATCGCATATTATTCCTTTCGTCTGAATTTCCCAAATCCCCATGAGATGAAACGTGTATACACATACGTCTCACATCTCGCGAGACCTTAAATGCCACCCATAATGTTTCTTCAGTTCAGGTTAACTTCAGAAAAATGTGGAATAGATTTTATTTTCCATTCCCTCAATCACCCTTTTGCAGTGTCG
Organism: Orchesella villosa; assembly: GCA_036850725.1. Taxonomy (NCBI): domain Eukaryota; kingdom Metazoa; phylum Arthropoda; class Collembola; order Entomobryomorpha; family Orchesellidae; genus Orchesella; species Orchesella villosa. Next base: position 17,049 of record JAANSM010000210.1, on the reverse strand, counting down.
TAATCGTAAACAAGATAAGAAGTGCATGTCTCTGTGTTTTACATTTTTGGTACAAAAAATGTGACTGTTTCAACAAATATATAAAGAGTGAGATATGGATGGATACACATACCTGCTAGTAATGGTTTTACTTGCAGTTGCATGCAACATATCACATAAAAAAGGGTTCAGTTCAGAGATCTTCAGATCACCACTACCAACTACACGATGATTAGATAAAGAAGCAAATAGAATGAGCGGAAAGAAAAATGTTTACGGTGCAACGAAACATTCAACATTGCCAATGAGGAGGAAGAGTCGATGAATGAAATGTTTTGTTGCATGTTAATTTACTAACTTGACTTCCATTGCGCTTCTTCTTCACTTTCATATTTTACAAGAAACGCCTCGAAATTTTTTATTGGGATCAACTCAAGAAAGACGTCGGCTTTTTACTTCGAACTTTTGAGCGGAGAAGTAAAACTCGTTCAGAGTAAATTGACCAAATGCACTTAAATATGATAACGTGATGGAACTAGAGTGCGAGATTGGTACGGGATTCGGTGGATTGTATGAAAATTATTACATATTTTCAAGATGTTTATAGCAGCCTCCCACTACGGAAGTAAACTTTGTTCCGCTCCGTACTCATTTTAAGTAGGTATATATAACGTGAAAAATATAGCATTATATAACGGGTTAAAGGTTGCGTGTATTTCGGTTCAAAAATAAAAGCATGCAAGATTCAAGATTGCAACGTAAATAAAAAAGGTTTGCAATCTTCAAAAGAATTTCTTGGCAATTTTTTTAAAAGCATGCAAACTTGCAAAAGCAGACGCATTATCTGATATGCTTCATTTGAACCACTGATCTATTCTGTTATGCAATAGGTGAACAGAATGTCATGCCACACCAGTTATTTTAAAAGTGGAGTAGCTGGAAACGGGAATTTTTGCACAGGAGGTCGATTATATAGGGTTCGCTTCCCGATTCAGAACTTAAAACTGAACCAAATGTTAGCTTTAATGATAGTAATGAGCTCATCCTGTAATTGTAACAATGATGCTGGTTGATTAGGCAGGTTAAACAGTAAAACGCTCCGCATGCTTTGCACTTTTGCAGAGTTTCTCATGCTTCGCATTGTCGTATCAAGTCACATTTCGTGCTAACAAACACCAATCTACAGAGCTATTTTAGCAAATCTTGATTACATTCAACATTTCACCATTTATTTATTCCAACAAAAAAATTCATGTTTGAAAGAAAACAAATCTAGGTTTTATTTTTCCCTTGACTTGAGCTGTTGAAAATTGAAACACTTATCGCGTAGTTTGTAGTTTCTTTTTTATTTGTATAATGATTTTAGTCATAAGTAGAGAGTGGATGTGTGGAAACATGTATACATTATTATAGGCTTGAGTTTCCATTTTGCCATGTACTTGTTTGACTGAAGCAAATAAAAATTGAAATATTTGTACATTATCTATTTACCTATAATACGAACAACGTACAATATTGAACATCCGCATCCGTGGCAAGACAAAAAGAAATAAGCATGCAAAAAGGGATATTGCTGCATATTCTTGGTGTAGCAAGTGGGTCAGTTTGCATTCGTTCGAATCACATTCGACATGCAAGATTGGAGTTCGAGTTGAACTCATAGTCATGTGGCAATACTTGCAAATGTACTATACCAATGAGAAACATACTACTTCATTTTGAGTATTAAGTATTAACTACCTTGGTTTGAGTATAGTAAAGTTGAAATCAGTCATAATGAGAGAGAAATGCAGAATGCCACTGAATGACATATGATTGCACATATTTTCTCTCCAAAAAATACTTTAAAATTAGGTTTATTATGTTGAAATAACTATATTTACGTGACAGAATAAAAATCGGAATCCGGAGCAACTCCCATTCTTCTATCGTTACATGAGGATTATGATGAAGATCACATCATATATACGACCGCACAGAGAAGACATAAACCAGAGACAAAAAAGTGTATCGGTTTTCCTGCTGTCATGCTCTGCATTAACCTCAGCTAGAGCTCATCATCATCTACTATTAACCCCTATTGATATTTGACACGCAACATAAAACGCTTGATAGCATAGCGTTGTTGGCGTTCCGTCTTCATTTTCTTCATGCAGGTCGAAAACATTAAACAAGACAGACGTAATATAGAGAGATCTAGTCTCTAGACATGCAATGAAATTTAATATATTTCGTAGAGATAGGAAATAACTATCTTCTACTGTGTCATTCGCACGTGTTGATGGAGGATGGAGGGCGGAACTATATAGAGAACACGAAGGAAATATTTGAGTTGAAGATGTGTTTGATGCGCGTGTTATCAACAAATTCATTAGCAAATTGTATGTTTATAACGTTGTAAAGGTCTGTTGATAACAGTTATCATCAAAGCAAGAAGGAGGAAGGATGCATACATGAGTAGACAGCGTCACAGTTTGTATTCTACTAATATACGACTTAAATGGCCAATATGATGACATTTGCACCGGATTTTCATTAGCAAATGTGAACTCATCAATCATTTTAGTGCTAAACTAAAATCTCATTCGGGTTATCTAAACAGTCACCTGCGGCAGTTTGCAGGTTCACTTTATCTAATTAGTCCAGAATACTTCTCGCGTCTGCAATCGCAAACACGACAGGCTCATTTCAAGATTGCACAGAGCAAAAACGAGTTTTACATTGGGGGTTGGGAGCCCTGTTACGTAAATAAGAGCATAGTCAACATTCTGAATTCACTTAATTTCCGTCAAAGCAAAGAAGTAAAGTGATAAGAAAAAAATGGATGTTTTAATCGTTATAATCGCTGTTCTGAATTCTTGATCTACTATTAATGATGTAAATGAAGGCTAAATTAGCCATTTTTATTCCTTCACCTAATACGTGATGAATAGTAGAGCTATAAAAGTGTGCCACACTTGCCACCTAAATGCTTATGTCATTACAATGTTAAAAGGAGCTGTAAAGGTTCACTCATTAAAATTGTCGTCAGTAGTCGGTATTTAATGAAAACTTAAAAGGAAAACTGTATAATTAACGTACATAATAGCTTGTATATTCCCATATGTCAACTAAAAAATAAAAATAATAGTAGAAGGACTTGTGAAGGAAAAACCTTTATTAAGCACTTAATGCAGATTTATTCCATCGTTATAGGAGTGATATATACGGCTATAACTCTGTTTTTAATACTGAAAATTGCGAAAGAATGTCAATTTATGAAGAGAACTTATACACATTTATAGATTTACGATATTGTGGCTCGACCCATTCAACTAAACTGAACTGGACTTCAAATATTGATTGACCTAAAAGAAATGAGAGCTGTATAACATACTTTTATTTTTATATCGGTTGTTGATGATAAGCATGATTAATGCGCACCAGTTTATTTTATGACATCGTAAAAGGGATCCGGCTAAGGGTTTCTTTCCCATGACCATTACATAAAAGTAAAAATGTTAAATTGTCTATAAATTGTTTCATATCAGCATGATTAAACATACAAAAATAGATTTGAGAACTTATGAGAACGACTCTGCCAAATACGAGTGCATATAAGTCAGACAATAAGTACCTAGTTCCATGTGAAAAGTTTTAAAAACACAAACATTATAAAATGCCAACTGTAAGTAGTCCGTAGCCAAAAAATATTTTGTATTTGTATTTTGTATTCATCCTAAAATAATAATTGTTTTGTTTCGCATCAGCTATAAATATATCTAAATCATGGAGCTATTTTGAAGCCTCACCAAAACTCACGCCGACGCAAAGTATCTATTAAAGTAAGCGCATATAGGTGAAACCTAAGTTTTCTCTGACATTGCTATCGATCGGCCTCCTGCCAGCAGGCTTATCAATCTCATTTGATGTTTGATTCAAATAAATAACGGTGAAATGACTTGGTTATCTTAAAGCAGATTGAATTATACTTCTACAACTCCAACAGACGATTTTTTTTGCACTAACAGTTGCCAAATATGTATGTTTTCACAAAGTACCCCATCAATATTAAGTTTAGTGGTTTTCAATCAAACATTATAATCAAATTTTGATAGTGTATTGTATGCTTTTAGTATATGGCTATATCTACAAGCTAGAAGTGGATAACATTTCTGGATCTTCAATGATCCAATATACGAAAATGCATAAAAGTTCTTGCGCGCAGGCTTATAGAAGTCGTCTACAAATTCAAAAAGAGATGATAAACAGTGAAGCATCATACAGGTTGATTTAATTCGATTCATTATGGGCATTCCCCACAGGAAGAATTCACTCTGATTTTCCATGCACATCATTTAAACACACTCAATTCTTGCATTCGCATTCATCATTAATCCTCATCATTATTACTTCTCCTCAATTTTCCTATCCCCCAGTCACGGTTGGCAGTCTACCGATATACTTATCTTATGCAGGCGTATATATATAATATCACATTGTACCTAAAAGAAGAATTGAATTGATGCTGATTTTTTGTATCAATATTTTTCTAACAAGTTGTATTGTATTCATGCATGCAATCACACGGTTTGATTTGATGATTTGATTATAGCCATCTTCTGCATCCACCTACTTACACCACACCACACCACCCAATAATGTACATGGGCTGTTTTTGCTACTGCTCATCCTTGTTCAAATTTGTTTTTAAACAAGTAACTTATTTGCTTTTTGCAGTAAATTATATACTACAAGCATAAAACCGACGTGATTTCTCTCATATTTTTGTGGTTATTTGCACCTTGTTCTGGTTTTAGCACAATCTACTTTTGCCTCCTCCTCTCATGATGCGCTCAATTTTGGCTGGTGTAACGAAGAAAAGAATATTTTTCTCTGATTCAAATTTAAATTGCTCCTAAATTATTATTCTATCCCACTGCTTTACTATCGCACTGGGTCGGATGATGTAATGAATGAAGAAGGGTACATGTCTATACAAGCTAAAAAGTTTACCATGATTAAATTTTTCTGTGAATAATATTTTGTTGCAGTAATGATTAAGTAGGGATAGATGTTATATGGAATTGGAATGCAGCTTCTGTCTTCGCCAACTTAAATTCAAGCAATCAAATCGGAGCTTGGCTGCTCTGAAACCGTGATTACTTATGACGGTTACGGTTTAGTTGAATTCTTGTAATAATACACTTTGAAGCGCGTAGATTCTCACACATTATGGTGTACCGCCTGATATTACACTTTTGGATTAAGATAATATACTTTTAAAGAATTCACAAAGAAGTATATTAACTGACATGTTATATCATATTACTTACACATGTACGTTTTCGTATCTTCTCAGAAATTCGTGTGAGTATATCACTCAGTTTAAGGTATACTATACAAGCACTATAAGAAATATGCCAACTGACAAGCATAATATATGTAATATGTATCACATAACATATTTCACATTTTATTATCGTGAAATTACGGTGTTACGGTTCAATTAAAGAATTAGTTATTAGTGATGTCAGTTGTTTAGCTTCAAACAAGAATTTTCAATGAAGAACAAACACATACGTGTGTATCTGGCATAAGTGGCATATCTCAGCAGTTTCCTTCGCTAATGAGAACTCATATAACATGACTCATTGTTAAGGCTAGTTTTTTTAAGTCTGGGAATGAGAACCGTCTAAAATCTAATTTAATATTTTTTCTCTGATTGTCAATGGTACAATTTTATTTTTATGATAGATTAAAGTGTCTAAAGAATTAGGTATAGGTGGTTAGATTGCGTAATTTATTTGAAGCTAAAATATATATGATGATTGCAAGGGAATTAGGCACCATTATATTATTCAATTTTGCTAGATTTATGTCACACCTTAAGTTTTTCGCAAGATTAAGAGAGAATAAAATTGAGGTTGATACCCGATTAGGATTGTTATATATATGATTCTATTATCTAATTAGTTGTAATAAAAAAGAGGTTTAGTTTTGTTTTACTGCTGCTTAACATTAGGAAAAAGATGTTATTAGCGATTGAATTAATTACTCGGACTACATTTCTGTATCGCATATATTATGTGGATACGGTGAATCACTGGACCTATAGAATCCGACATAGTGTCGGTTATTCATCACAAATAAATAGATGTTCTTTTGTAACCCGACAAAGATAAGCTAAGTTAATTTCAATGTTTCTAATAATGATAAAAAAAGAGAGATCAGAACTCCGCTTCCGGTAAAGAATTCTTTAAGGGTAGAAGCTATAGGGCAGATGCCTGCATGCAAAGAGAAACTTAAACTTAGCACAACAATGTAAAATGCTTCAAGAATGTTTTATAAACGTATTGAAATTGTCACAGCACGTGCACATATAGAGATGCGTAAGGGCGCTATAACTAGTGTAACATCATCCACAATCCACATCACCTCATCTCATTCTGCTACTTCCTGTGTCTTCCCTCTTCTAAAACAAAGGAAGTGACTCATGCGAGGCGATATACAACAACGCAACCGCAGCTCCACGTTTGACAAGCTGTCAACAGCTGCAACCTCATCTGGTGAAACCTCTTTTACCACTCATCTCGTTTGTTGAGCACGTTCCATGGAACAGCGGAGCAGTTCATTTGAGACATGTATATAAGATATTAATCTTAAATATTTAAATTGTACTAGTGTGTCATTCTAAATTACAAAGGGCTACGAACGAACCATCCATCCTTTTAAAAGAAAACTCAATTGCTAGAACCAACCGAAAAAAGCTTGGTTATTTGTTTTCACAGGGATATAAGCACCCTCACAAAGCACCCTTTGCATTTTTCCCTTAATGTATCCCATCTGTTTGGTCCTTAAGGTTTAAAGAAACTAAAAGATGAGTCAGAAAAGAGGCAAGCCTCTATAAGCCTTCATAATTGTATGCATGAGAAGAAGCCAAGCATCTGGAAAACAGGAAGTCCAGATCACAGTGTTCAGCCGCGTTCAGGTCGGCTTGTTCAACACATGCAACTTGATCTGCTATACCACACACTGGAGGAAAGATCTGTCGTAACAAACTGTTCTTTTCCATTTACATACAATTCATCCAGCTGTCTCCCGAATACGTTCATATTTTACTTTTTTACTCATGCATTGCATAAGCAAGGTTAATTTATTCACAACCCAAATGGAAGCTGCACCCAGTTAAGATCAGATTTCAAAAGGGTAGTAAAAGTATACACACACTTTGAGCCCACTTTGAACTAATTTTCTCGCATTGTCGTTTTGTATTTTATGGGTGTAGGCGGATTTCAATATTGTAAAAACTCAACTCAAAGCCGAAGCCCAAACTCATCGCAATCAGAATCACACATACTTTGCAGCCCCAAATTTGGTAAAATATTTTGGTAAACAAACTTGGGAGGAGTCGTTAACTGCACATGAACACACAAATACAAGAGTGCATTTTACAGGATTTTTACAATAATTCTTAAGCCAACGATTTTGACTCTTTTAAGGTTCACTCATTATATTACGAGAACATAATATAATGTTAAACATCCCTAATACTTATGCATCCATGCTGATAAATAAATAATCATAACGCCCTACTACTCCCATTAAATTAGTATTGACGGCTCGACGCTGAGCGCAATAGCCTTTTATCGCTTCTCATAATGAACATGTAATACATGAGTATATAAATATCAATAAATATAACATATATATTGCTCATAATTTATTGTTCACCACATCCAATTATAAATATTAATATTATGCTACTAAAACTATTTGCGTGTAAGTCTTAATAATGAGTACAAACTCTAAAATCTCATACCGTATATTTCACACAGTTAAACCGATCTGCATTTCCCATTTACTTTGTATTCAAATGTTGCTATTATATTCCAATCTAAAATCAATCAAGAAATACAAAAAATATCATATTAGATATTATGCTTACCAAACAAGGGATCTTCTTCCTTGGAAGCAGTAATTACTAGAGAGAATCACTTTCAGTTTCCAACAACCACATTCCCACTTGATTAAAGCTGACTCGGACTACGTCCCTCGACAAAATGATTAGCTGAAAGTTGCAATTTATGGGAAAAAATAGAACGAATCTCTCCTACGCTCCTTACTACATGCAAAAAAAATTATTGCAGCTCACATTTCACATTGTATCGTGCGTGCCCAATGTTTCCTTGAAACAGTCACCTTCGCCAGTCAAAAGCACCAATGGAATTTTAACCACGACACCAAAACACAAGAGTCCACATTTAGTGAAGTGCATTCAGGAGCTTATATCATATCATATCATATCACAAACAGATATATACAACATCCCATTTATTATCATTGTACACTACAGAGTGAGAAGACAATGCGATGCAATTTTTTTTGCAATGCAAAAAACCAGTGAACTCACGGCGAGAGAGCGCATGCGATATATATTAACTTTGATTTGATGTTCGACGTTTGTTGAATGCTGTAAACAGTAAACATCTACTTCTGACTTTAAAACAAGGACTTTTCTCTCATTTTTACATTGATGCTGATGTTCACAGATGCACACACAACAACCTTTCAGTTTTATGTTTCAATTCACACTTCACCTCTTATAATAATTTACAATCCCTTCATAAAAGTTGGAAGTAGACCTCCCTTTCTGATCTATTGTTAGTTTTTTTCTGTAAAATTTATCTCACTAAAAAAAATTCTAATACTGCAAAAAGAATTTCCTCTTTGGACGATATTCTTTACGATAAATATTGTACACAACACTGACATGCGCATAAAATACAACGCAAAAAAAAGTATTCAAATTTTTAGAAAAAATGAAGACGGAAGTCACTTTCAATATTGAAAAAGCCTATCTTCAAATCTGTATAATGGGGTTTCTTTCACAAATTTCTAATTTGTCACAGTGAAACCGCACTTAACACAAATAAGGTTTAGAATAGGAAATGGCGAAAAGGGATGACAAATCTTTTGGCTTATAAAACTTATATTGCAATGATAGTGGATGATTTAGAACCAGAGCCAACTACAATTACACTTTACAATTGGCTTTTAAAGAGTGTTTAGCTTTTTGCACATTCCCCATTTAAATCTAGATGATACTCAAAATGTTGTACTTTGAAGCTCCTGTAGTTCCCCGAAATCCCGTACACCACACAAAGTAAAGTTATAGCTTTGAGGGATTTTATTGAGGAATATAATAGGGTAAAGGTAAGCAAGAAACTTTTAAGTACGATCCATTCTTGAAATATAAATGGTTGAGGGGGTGCAATAATAGTAATAACGTGGATGAATGTGTATAATATAATGGTTAACCATTTGTTGAGCTCAATTTACACAAGTTTTGTAACTTGAGGATGAGATGCGCTCTGCCATGCAGCACCCATCTTAATAGTATACACAAAATATCAAATATAATGTTATATTAAATGTATATTTTTGGGGAGGTCCTTCGTTTTCGTTTCGTGCTCAGCACACAAACTGTATTGTAAAAAAAGGTAACAACAAACGGCAACGTTCATAAATATAAATAAGCACTAGCACAACAATATAATACTGTATCTGTATGTATATCAAGTTGAAAACTTTTGTGTGTGTATAACATATATTATGTTAGTTCGATGATGGAGCAGGTGGTCGATCCATAAGAAGGTAAAAAAAAAGAATCACGACCAAGATTGCTAACGCATAACGCACACGGCAACGGCACACCACAAAAAATACATATTAAGGCACGTATTCCAATATTAAAAATTATTCTTTCATGAAATATGCATGTAGATTCAAAAGATGAAAGAGCCTTCTTAATATGAAAAGGGAACAAGAACAAGGGGAGCGAAGGAGAGAAACGGCGACAAAACGGTGATATACTTTAAATGTTCAAATTCAAAAGGTTGTTGAGATGTGGTAGTAGTGTAGTAGATGAGTTTTGAAAAATGAAATTCTAGTGTTTGCGTGCACTACATACTTTACAATAGAATCATATATGATATTATTGCATTGTATTCTTGTGTTTTGTTAAAGCTCTAATTTCAGCTTTGAAGGTAGAGCAATGAGCAGGGAGATATGATAAAAAAAGGAAGAAAAAGTTTAGCAATGCAATGTATATATAGCGTAGCACACTCAAGATAAGAGTTATTGGTGATGACGATGATGATTCAGAAGAATTTTTTCCTCGTGAGATTTTACAACAATGATAAGGACTAGTGCACCGTGCACAACACTACATGCATATGCATACAAGAAAGATGCGCTGAAGAACACGAGAATTCACTATAATCACAAATGAGTGTAATAAAAAGCACACATCTTGTGTACTATAACTTGTTATTATTGAAGCAACTAAAGGAAATCCTCGTCTGAGAATCAAAATCAACTTATGTATATCTAGGTATACGTCTACATATATGCATATATATATGGAGATTTGTGTACATTTTCATTTGCAAATCTTACACTTTACATTATCATGCTTTGTCATATCGTCTATTTGTGGCTCTCAATGATAAAAATTAGAACTCATAGCACATGAAAGTTTTGTTGTGCATTTTGCATTGTATTTATATACATGAAGTAAAGCTTGAAGAGCTAATATAACATTGCATTGCAAGCCATACGAAAAATGGAAAGCTAAACTAGTGCGGTGTGAGTTGTTGGTTGTTGGTAGTCAGCAAACAGTCGGAGTGTTTCCATTTCATGGAAAAGTACCTATTCACCTTACTTTACTGCTTACCTTTTCAAATGACTCTATACTCAATGTGAATACATTAGGCTTATGTTGTTTTGTACCTGCTGCTCTTCAAATGAAAAGGTAGGCATCATCATCATCGTCATCATCATATCACCTGCACACTAAACATTTTGTGAACGCCTCAGGGCAAGTGGTAATCGGCTGTGCCTGACTCCAAGACCTGTATTCTACGACATAGAGGGATTATGATTATACACAAATGTACGATGATGCTCTAGCTATACTCTCCTATACTATCAACTATATCTGAAAAAATATGTACGCGAAAGGAAATAGCATTATGATTGTGCTAGTACATGAAATAGAAATGGACACGGTAACAACTTACTGCATCTATATCACCATATATCAAAAGTCGAATGCTTTGTTGTGCTTTTTCTACAATGCTAAAGCTAATACTTGAATGCTTTGCTAGCAACCATGTTATTGCAAGTTGCAGGATTTTATAGAACTTAGCGTTGAGGATATAAATATTTCTTTTGAATGCGAATGCTTTGATGTTTGACCGAGCACATGAGTTTTATGCATTGATTGTGCATTGTTGTACAGTGTGACAGGTTAATATTGGCTTGTAAAATCTCTAGAGTCTAGGACACTTACAAAATGATTGACATTCAAAGAATAATTATATGAAGATTACGCTATCAATTATTGTTGATGAAAAATGATCTCATTATTGCCCTCATTATTGCCTAGAAGAAAGTTTTGAAATTATGTTGTAGCTTAGTTTTTTTTATTCTTTGTAAATGCTTTAAAATTTGAAATGTATAACAAGTTCATATAGTACCACTGATAAGTAATAAGGATTAATAGCATATATCACACTGGATTCATTGACTGATAATCACCCTGTTTAGTTTTTGCACTGCCCTGTCCATCTTTTCCATCGCTCCCACTATCCAACGCAGTATTAAGACTAGCTTGAGGTCGTCTAAGTAAAGGTGACCCTTCGGATGATAAATTTTCTACGCTGTATCTTCTTCTAAATGTTCTCTGAATATCTTCCAACGACTTCCCATTCGTCTCCGGCACAAACAGGAAGACGCACACTAAACCAATACCGCAGAATCCGGCAAAAAGCCAGTAGCATCCGGCTTCCCCAATCACACCAATAATGTCAGCAAAAAACTTGGTCACCACAAAGGAGAGCAACCATTTGCCTGAGGTGAGAATGCATCCTGCCAACCCTTTCACTCGAAGTGGAAGAATTTCTCCCATCAAAAGATATCCTACAGGTCCAAGTCCAACGGAATAGGCAAGGATATATATTGAGAGACTTGTAAGAGGAAGCCATGCGAGGAGGGACTCATCTGAAGATACAGGAACACCTCCGGGAGTTATTGGCAAGGCGGGACCTCGGAGAAAGAAGAATATTCCGAGGGAAGCCAAAGAGAGCACCATCACTGCTTCGGACACAAGAAGCAAAAATCTTCGCCCAGTTCTGTCCACGAAAAATGCTGCCACAATACCAGCAATCTAAAAACAATGATATGTTTTTTTTTTAATTATTTGTATGATTTTTAGGAAACTTGGTTTCTAATCCGTCGTTTTTCCGCGTACCAACTCCATAACGCCAAAGATAACTGTTGAACTATACTCATCAATAGCACCACCACCTGTGGACTTGAAAATATCCACGGTATAAACTAATATGGGATCCAGTCCACAAATGACTTGGAATAGAAAGACCATGAAAGATATAGAAACAGGAACTAGAACAGGTCTTGAAAGTAAATCACGGAAGCTTGCTGACTCTGCTGCTTTGGATTCAATCACTTCCTGTTGCATCTGAATAAGTAAATTGCAAAAGGAAGAAGAAGCATTTTAAATTAAATGTAAAACATATCTTGTTATAATCCGTATCGAATATAAAAATTTGCTAACTTACATTGTCAAGTGTGGCTAGAATAAATTCCGGATTATTCTTAGCTCCTTTGTATCTTATAAGAGACTCCTTCGCCATTTCAGAATCCCCTTTTTCCAACAAATATGCTGGCGACTCTGGAACAAACAACATGAGAAGGAACACGAATAATGGAACTGCAGCACAAATTAAAGCTTGTGTTCTCCATGTGGTATAAGTTCCCACAATGTATCTGAAAATTTGATAGTCCGAAATCTTTCAATAAAATTTTCTCATTGCATTGAATCATTGATTCATTAGGGAACTGATTTTGTTTTTCTCACATGAAAAGAATGCCAACGCTACTCGACATGTCAAAGGTTGCTCCAACAGCACCTCGAATACTAATGTCTGAAATTTCTGCGGTGAAAATAGGCGCAGCTATCAGAAAAACGCCTGAGAAGAAGCCAGTCAGGAACCGGCCGATGATTATCATTGGAACATCTGTGGCAATGTTAATGAGCATCCACGATAAAAAGAAAGGAACTGACAGGACAAGCATACTCATTCTACGACCCATGCGCTCAATCGCGAAACCCGCTGCAGGTCCACTCATAACTGCTCCGAGCTGCGAACATAAATGCAAATGAAGATTGACACATGACACTTTTACAGAAAGTCTTACATAGACACATAAACTGTACTACATACAGCAAAAACAGAACCAATCCACGTTTCATCTTGATCCGTAATAACGGTTTTGAAATATACATCTTCTCGCAAACTAGGAAGAGCGGTACTTGGATATGATAATGCTGTCCCGAATGCAAGTGCGCCCATGTTGGCTAGATTAGGTTTATACAAAAAAAATATGAAGGAAATTCGCATAAGAGTTAAAAATGACTTTGTTTGTAAATTATGTATACCTGCAAATGTTGCAAGATACTGAAGGGCTCGATTGCCCCTAAGATCGTTCATGTTTCCGAACTCCATATTCTTTTTGGCACCACCTTCACAATCAGGGTTGGAGTCGTCACTGTCGTCATTTATTCGTGGGAACCCATAGTAGTCTATGGAGAAACGATGAGGACGAGATGCCTTTCTTAACTTTGGGAGAGTGAGAACAGCAGGAGTAGTAGTACCAGAACCAGTATTACTTTCATTAGACATCATGTTCAATGGTTCTAGTTCTGGCCATTCACTCTATTTTTTAGTTTGCGTTTGTGTGTAAAAGTACGATCAATGATAAGATGTCAGAAGAAGGAATCATCAACTCAAATCAAAGCCAAATTTTCCACTATGCTGTTTCCATTCCTTCCAGTCTATAGTCTGGAGACACGGCCACATTCACGTGAGCAAAGGGTGAGGTGAGCCCAAAAATGTCTCTTTCTTTAACTGAATTAGTATAGCCTCCGATATGTTGTCAACTGTACTCTCTCAACTCTTGTTTCTTTGCTGTATTTTGTATTTAATTTTTTATGACTAATTCTGCTTCAGGTCTTTCATCATCCAGTTTTTTATGCAATTTTATGTGGGCCAAACTTGATGCCATGAGGGAGCACTGTTTGCTCACGCTTGTTTAACTTTCTTACTCAATTAAATATTACGTTGCTGACCTTACAACTGCTTCTTTATAACCTAAGTGCAGTCAGTAATAATTAATAATGTAGGAGACTGGTGTTGTCGTTGTCGCACGACACAAGAAGTCAACCCATTTTTGTATCTCTTCCCGACTCTATGAAAAACCACAAGGAGACAGATGTGAAAGGATCAGCTTGCATAATGGACTGATACTGCTCACGTAACCTCTTATACTGGTGACTGGCTGATTCGTTTTAAGAATTTGTTGCGATTCTCAAATAACAGAACCAGTTACAGGTGAAGAAATGAATACTGACATATGCGTATGTTATGCGAAATCCTTAGCATCTGCAACTTGGTTGCACATGCCTATATAAACTGGCATGCAATGAAAAAGCTGAGACAAGGCGTTTTAGAAATTAGAACTTAGAACTATGAAGAAGCAGTCGAGCATTACCAGTGGACTGGACATGATGGGCAGAAGACACAATGCAATACACAATGCTTGCTTTTGGACCAAGAGGTAAGAAACATGCATGATGAGAACTCGTCGTTTCATAATAACATCCTCCACATCTGAATCCATCCCATTTTATAATCACCCATATCAAAAGACCCATTTGCCATTTATGCATGCATACCTGTACGAAATAGAACTGGAGTTTTTGTCAGCTCTTCTATTCTTTGTTTTATCTCTTTTATTGCGTCGAAAAACTGGTTAAAAACGATACGCAATAGAGTACCAATGTAGATGAAGATGAAACTCATTATTTTGCATTTTTTGCACAAGACGTTTTTTGTTGCTTACAAGACTGGGATATTAAGCGGATTATCCATCCGTAGCGCAGGTGGCTTGGCGTCTTTCAATAAACTTAAAGATGAATGAGGGAATTCAGGTGTCGCTGTCGTTCTTTTGCTCTACTGTTCTTCTCCTTGTTGGTTTCAAAGTCAAAATACATAATTCTAGCTTTACTGAGCTGATGTTCTTACATTTGCCATGTTTTCATGCTATGAATTTGTATGCAAGGCGAAAGATTAGTGATAAATATTTTGTATGACAAAATGCACTTGAATAATATTCAAGTTAAGGTTGGAGTTGAAAAGATTTATCTACACATAAACTTACATTTTATTGTACTAAACCTTAAATTATAGTAGTGTATAACATATCATATATATATAATACAGCGAAACTAAGTTTAATATTGTAAGCTAGAAGATGTGGTATGGTATAACAATATCATCATTATTGAGAAGAATACATAATAGCATTAAAGTACATTATACGAGATGGCTGTTCGAAGAATGAGTAGAGTGGTCGCTGTGAAGAAAAATGCTTGTGACTGAGGTTGAATAGAGAAGCCACTGGAGGAAATAGGTCCCTTAATGATTGACAATAAAGTATCCCTAGCATCTGAGTCAATGGCATCAACTTGTTCTGCAGACATGGCTTGTGCTGAAAATCTGGGTATGTTTGCAATTTGCTCTGCGTTTAGCTCTTTCAAAAGTGTTTCCGGCATGGCTCCTGCAACCGTCGGTGTCACACCCAGGAATGATTCCGCTGGAATTGTGTTGACCAAAGAGAGTGGAAGGCCATTTAAGATTGTGCCTATACCTCTTACGTCAGCAGCGGTCCAATTTTTTGGGTCTCCAAATGCTTCCGGCTTAACTGCAACGGCGGCAAGGGCTGCTAACCTGGTTTGTTCACAGCTTGGATCAATGTTCTTCAAAACTGGCAAGGATTCCCTAAAAGATAAAATGAGATGAGAGTCAATATAAAAATTAATTTCGCGTTTTTCCCATTTGAACCACTTTTTTCAAATAAAATTATACCGAAAGAGGTCTGGATCAATTTCAGTCAACTGTTCGGATGAGAAACCACAAAGGATATTGTTCGCCACAACAAGGTCTTCAGAGTCAAATTGCGTTACAGGCTTATCCTTAACTTGTTCTAGCCTCATTGCTAATTTCTCCAACTGGAAAGGTAAAATGGCGTTTAAACAAAAAGCTTTTCATTCACGGGGACAGTTTAAGAGTAAATTAATTTCTCGTTATTTCTACTCACCACATTCTTGGATAATCCGAGTGGCTTTCCAAACGCAAGTACAATATCAGGATCAGCAAGATCTAGCTCATTCACATCATTAATAGTGATTCCACTCAGAATATAACCGGCATAGTGAATATCTTCTGCTTTGACTTGATTATTTTTAGAAGCCAGTAGCTTTTTCCAAATAACTCTCGCATTTTCCACAGGTAAAGGATCCGCCCCAAGTTCATAAATGCAGTTGTGCAGCTCACCCTCAGCAAGTGTTTCTAATTGCTCCTTTGAGAAAGCAGATCCACTTCCAGTGAGCCTAACCTTGAAGCAATTTAGAGAGTCAACATTACGCCTGCGCCGACGTGAGATAATCTGCGATTCCAAGTCATCCAAGTCAAATGCCAATTCAGATTTCACTTTCTCCACAACTTTTTTGGGTTGCTCAAATGCTTCATCACCAAGCTCATGTTTGCAGTTGGCATCCAATGACTTTTTCAGCTCGGAAAGGTGACTCGGCGGCTTCGCGTCTGAGATACATTGGCACGTTACCAAAGCGTCAGGGGCAATTGTGCGTAAGTCACCTTCCTCAAGAATTCCTAGTGTGCAGCAGAGAGAAGACACGGTTGCGGCATCCCATGACGCAGGGTCACTATATACGTAGTGCATTATAAGAAGAAAATATAAAAAGCATATACGTTAAAAACGCCATACCAAAAGGTAAACGTAATAATGTAATAAAATGTCAGCGTACCCATAAGTTGCAATAACTTTCTTTCTCCAAGCTCTTCTTTGATCTGGTTGGAGACAGGCTCGTTGCTTCAGTCCATCATCATCATCATCTGAAGTACCTTGAATGACTTGAATTGCTGA
>JAANSM010000209.1:0-36897 GCA_036850725.1 Orchesella villosa | reverse complement strand
CCTTTTTCGCAAGCCAATTCTCTCCCAATACGTTTCCTATTTGAAAATAATCAGAGGTATATAATACTATATATTTATTTTGGATTTGGAATGTTTGTATACATTTTTTTAGAATACCAATTAATTTTTTTTCTAGGCACATTTAAAAATAGATTACGTATAATATAATATTTTGCTCTCGCTTTCATAAGTGAAATGAAAGGTTAAATATCAGACTGCATCATCATGTTCCACTCTATCATACCATGTCATGAGCTAAGCCGTAAAGAAATATACAACCTAAAGGAAAAGTAATTATGAGACAAGCACATACAATATACATAAAAGCAATATATATAAAGTACTTTTATAGGTATCAACCCTTTTTACCTTTATGTTTTTTTGCATATTATAAACTTTTTTTTATATGTATACAAGCTCCTTATATCATCTAGCTCACCCAACAAAATAATTGGTAGCGATAACAGAGAAGATGCAATTATTATATCTTACATATTTTCACTCTCAATAAGTCTGTCTGCGTTACCCTTCGACCCTCCTCCTTCATAACGTTTTGAGTAAACTCCTTGCTAATTTTAGCCAAAAGCCACCAATTTAAAAAGAGATGTAACCGTCTGTAAAAAAAATTAATCTGTATACATGTAACAAATACACATGCTCATATATATTCTAGCGTACTTAATTTGTGTGTACCTTTGAGGTAGGTATGTACATATGTTTGGCAAGGGCCACCAGCAAAATCCTCCGTTCTTTTTATTGTGATGATGATATTATTTATAAAAATAAAAAGTTGTGAAAAACGGTAAAAGTGAAGAAAAAAATCTCGATGAATATTAGCAGTTGTATTTGACGTGGTAGAACAAATGATGGCTTGTTGATAACCCAGATTGTTTCTTTTGAATTCACAAATGAATGCATGAGTATATTATAGTAAACATAGTTTTTTATGTACTACAATATATTTGATGAGGCTGCCTACAGGTATGTGTTATAACGCTACACGTACCACACCGTTGGAATGCGTTGGTTTAGTATATATGCACTCAACCACCAGTTGCAGTGCAATATATATAAAATCGCACATAAACAGTAAAACTTTAGACTGATGATGCACACACCTAATACCTATCTCTCTACCTTTATTGCAACTCCTAACTTTTTATATGCCTATTTATATGCCCTTTCAAATCCACACTTAAATGTGTAGTGGTTTTCGTTGTGGCACTAAAATATGAAGATGATGATAATGATGAGCTCAAATAATGAACTTATCTCAGGTTCCATCTTCTGCGCGAATAAGCCTCTCGCACACAAATGTGTTTTGCCTTTGTAACCTACGAACATTTAGATGTAGATATACATACGTATTAAGTATACCTATAGGCAGTGGTGGCTTGACTGTGAAATTTATAATGCATTTTGGTTTCACCCATCACATTCAATACGAGCACATTTATTGTTACATATATGTGCAGATTCGAAAACTCAGCACCAGCGGTAAATTACACAAACCTTGAATATGAATATTGGAATGTGTATATATATATATATATATATCAGAGTGGGTTTAATTTGTTTCAAATTGTTGAGCATTAAGAGGAGTGTCGAAACATTCTACCGATACACAAATACTGTAATATGAACAATGAACTGCACTAATTTAGGATCGTATCAATCACAAATCACATTCATGTAAGGGAATAGCAGAGACATTGCTGAATGTGTTTTAGTTTTATTATTAGATTCAGAAAGCATGCACATATCTATATGTACTTCGAACTATTTAAACTTTTGACTTGTTGGAATAGAAGAGTGAGTCCTTCAAAACTACATGCTTATCAACCTTTTTAAATATTGTGGTAGGCAGGCAGGTATTGAGTTCAATAATCTTTAAATGCAGTTTGCTCAAAATACAGACCGTGATTAGCAGACAGATCAATACTGAAATGGTAAAAATGGTACACAACACACAAAATGATGATGTGGTAGGCTGGCAGGTATTGAGTTCAATAATCTTTAAATGCAGTTTGCTCAAAATACAGACCGTGATTAGCAGACAGATCAATACTGAAATGGTAAAAATGGTACACAACACACAAAATGATGAGGTACATTTACAGGTTTGATGTTTTTGTATCAAATAATCTAAACTGCCACAACCTACATAAATAAGATGACAAGTTGTCAATGGACATTTGAACATCGCCATTTTGTCGTTTGCAGCCTGATAACTTGGGCAAAATTTGCATAACATTTTTGGTCCCTCTTCTTATAATGAGGATCTTTGTATTGTCATTCATTGTGATTGTCATGTGGGCAATAATATATAATGCATCTATATCAATACTATGACGCATGCAGAAAGAGACATGAGCGTGTCTGCTCACTTCTGCTGCAAACGGCCAAAGTAAAAAAAACAATCTCGGCAACTTTATGTCTTGTGCTAATCATGTCAGTCAAATAAAAATCATATGACAAGTTGTTCGAATTATTTCAGAACCATTAAGCTCAAATTTTTTTATAAACAAGGATAGAAGATAGAAGAATGCACAAAAAAGGGAATAATATTGAATATGAACGATTCCTTTTGCTATCGATTTACGTGAGTTTTCGATTGAGTGGACGCCAAGCGCATTCAAGGCACTTGTTACTTGTTCGATAAAACTTGAAAAAAAACTCCACTTCTTATTGCCTTCATTCATTCATTCAAAGAAGAAATATATTAAGCTTGAAAAAATACACTAATAAAAACAATGTGCATCATTTTTGCTGTATATATTCCAAACGCGACGATACGATACGCCACAAGACGTCAAACCACAAAGACCGTTTGGTTCACCGACTACCGCAATATTTGCAACTGAGTCCGTCCGTATATATAAATGAAGATTCACTGCACATAACACAATATGATCAGTACAAAAGCAAAATAGGCGTAGAATAATAATAATGATGATGATATATACACTAGCAAAAGAAAGTAATTATAGAGCGCGAAGAAATGCGTAGTTTACTAACGTGGATCCGCAGTTACTCATGTGTGTATACTAGCGAAAGATTACTTTTTTTCAGTTTTCTTTTTGCAAACGTGAAATATGAATGGGAAATTTGTATAGCCACAAACCTTATATGAATGTTTTAGACAAACGGAAAGCACAAATTCAGCACAGCACAGTGTGTGCGCTAGGCTGGGAGTAAATATGCATGAAAGATGTTCTGTAATTGCTAGGTATTGCGCATAAAACTTACGGGATTTTTCTCATTTTTATTTTGAAAATGATAGCGTACTAAACATATATGAATGTAATCACAAAGCTTGATACATGTGGTTTTGCATTTTCATGGTTTGTCTATCCAATTCGGGATAATGTATGTTTATGTGTAGAGCATATATAGTTATTTCTATTTTGCGGGCTGAAACCAGAAAAGTGAGTAGTGTTATGATGAATGATCTTGATCTGATAAGAAATAGGGTGGGCCTTTGTTAGAAAAGAAGGTTTTTGCAGAAAATCCGGAAGTTAAAAAAACTGTTGAGTTTTAAAGCTCTTGTAATCAACAAGGTATTCAGTGAGAGGACATCAAGTTTTTTTTAGTAAATCGTTCTCGCTTAGTTTACAGTTTATTGAAATAAAGAGAATATTTCAGTATTTATTTTGTTTAAAATTTCTTCGAAATTTCGAAATTCATGGAATTACACGAAATCATTCAAGGACAATAAGTTTTGCCTGAGATTTCTATATGATTGCAACAAGAAGCAGCACAAATCAGGCATTAAAACTGCATTTGTTATCAAAATAAGAAATGCTTACCATTAAAAGCCATGTTTACATATTGATTTGAACCAATCCAATATTCTAAATTCTTGTAATACATTCTTATCATATCTCATCAAAAGCACGCCACAATTTTGCAATCAGTCCTTTTCTATAGGCTATAAAATAGTAGTCGACTTGTGTAAAATGAAGAGGAGTCAAAGTCAAATGGGAGATTTAGCTGAGCCGTATACGGAATACAACTATAATAAAAATATAATGATGATGTATCATTTGAAATAGTTTTCCCTTTCGAAAAAAAACTTGATCCTGCCCTTCATCATCTTCACTCCACTTCTTCCATGCACTGTGTAGAAAATTAGAGACATACACAGACATAATAAAGACAATCCTGCTGCATACAGTACAGTATCGCCAGAACATAGAAAATAGCATAGTGGAATGAGTATTTATATAATGATGATCAAGTACGTTTCCTATTTTGAATGTTGAAATTCAGTAAACTCTATTTATCTTCAGCAGCCTTCACCCTGATACTCTCTTCATTCAATTTGCCTACTATTTCTTTGGGAATATGTAAGATTCTAACTAAGAACATAATTTGCTTCACTTAAGCATTTTTAGAATATATATGGTACGTCCAAAGATGTCCTACGCAAAATCAAATTAAGTAAAAATATACCTAAAATAAGAAATTGTTTCATTATATGCATCTCACATTTTCCTAATAGGTTTCCCCTTTTTTGAATGAAAGTCTATATAATGCTCTATGTTTGTTTATGCTATAAATTCATTTCAGTATTTTATCGTTTCAAAAAGAAAATGTGTCCATTAACGCGTTCCCTCTCTTATCTTTTAGAGTGAGCAAGGTTAAGGCACCTGTCTGTATAAGTAAGCATATGCTGACTTTTGTTAACACAAGACTACACGTTGAAGATAAGTACTATCATATCATAATGTGTGTATTAAATTAAGGGTGCACGTAATTGTATCATTTTAAAATATCTTGTAATGTTCAATGTATTAATGTACATAAGTATGCAATTCGAGCATATATTCATTCCTTTTGCCAAAATTGAGATGGCTTTTTCCCTACTGATGATTGAAGTACAAGATAAATGTTATGTGTGTTGCATTCAAAGTTAAGTAAAAGTATTGAACTTTTGGTTTTTTAATTTATAAATACATATATTACACATGATTAAAAAGTAAATGAAACCAATTTTTAATTTGATTTGATTGATGGATTTTTTATGCTTATATTCAAGAGAGCAAAAGTTATAGTGCGATGGAGTTATTAATGGTATTTTTAAGGGAACATTATATTCCATTCCAATTTTCCAATGAGGTACATTATTTTATTATAGATAAAATTCTATGCTACGTGCTTTGTAAAGGAGACATGTCAGAGAGTTTCAATGTAATTCATACACACACAACATTCTTCTATAAAAAGCCCTTTCAAGTGTACAATTCAAGGTGCCAATGTAAGCTGTCTCTCTCCCCCAATTATTAACCCGAAAGGAAAAGGAGTGTGGTGCTCAGCTCATGTGCATCCTAATTAAATAGAAACAATAAGTAGGTGAATGGAACAACTAATTGATGGTACAAAATCTGAAATTAACTGTGGACAGGTGCCAAAATACAAAAGACAAAGTTAAATTTTTGGTGAATGGATACGTAATTTACAAACATTGCGCATTGGATGAGGCTTTTATACAAGCAGTAATAATATAGTGGTTTGGCTATAAGAGCTAAAGTTTTCTCCTCCAATCTCGTTTCAAGTCTACTTTATGCTGATAGTGAAAAATATAAATACAATTAAGATAAGAGCCCATTCATTCAGATCCAATCCAACAAATGGCAACAGTTGAAAAATTGTAATTGGAGAAAGGTATAGATCGAATTTTTATTGTGTGAAGTGTCAAGTTGGTGGAGGGATTGGCAAAGAAATAAAATATCATCATAATCATGAATATATACTACATGTACAAGCTAACTTTTATGTATATTTTTTTATTGCAACTTGTTGGTATTGGTTTTATTATGATATCGCGCTATCAGTATCCAATCCACATCCACTATATACATTGTATTTCAACATAATCTCAATATCAAAAAGACACAAGAAATAGAAGGAAGAAAGGAGACCTGCTGCTTAGTTGTTGGTTGGAGATTGTTTTCGTTACTTGTTTGCTCCTTGATTTACTGCTCTTAACACAATGTAAATCTTCCTCTTTTTTAGTTGGGAGAAATTGATGCTTTTAATTGCTGTCTGATTGAATTTTGGTGTCCGTGAATGAGGCTGCGTATCACCATGAGGTTTGTTGGTGGTGGTGTGTGGTAGCAATGGTGTATTAAAAATATGTGCTTTTTTTCAATATAAACTGCAAGAGTGCAAGCTATATTATGTTCATATTATGTATGTACATAGGTATATAATATACACACGCAGGTATATAAATTTTGAAGAAATCTTTGAGTAAGTGATCTCCTTAGGGCACACACGATTTAACCTTTGAAAACAGCGAGATGCAGAAACAATAAAAAAAAACTCTCCTTGAAGGTGGCATCAAGAATTTCGTGGTTTTACTCACCTCATTTCACAGTGCTGACCGACCAAGAGGTCCTCAATTCATGTTTAGGCCTTGTTTAAGCTAGTGATAATTTTTACTTGCAAATAACATATAACTACGTTATACCAAAGTAAACTGCAGGTGGGATGATGATCAGTTAATGAGAGTGTAAAAATGTTTAGTTTTGCAAAAAAAAAGTATCAATATCTGGTTGCAATTATTGTGAATGTTTCATACATTGAGACTTTGAGACTATAGAATTCTTGGTATAGAATTATTATGAAATTGGACTTCAATGATACTCAAATCACCATTTGTAACAAGTTGCCACTTTCTGGAATTGAAACTGCGAGTTTCTTGAAACAAATGGTTGTTTTACCTGGAGCGCTTTTGATTAGCTCTACAAGCAGGACACTTGAATGTATTTTGAAACCTTATTCTTCGTAGAAACAAGGGAGGGTGGAGAATAGTAGGGTTCAATATATGATATAGGTAATTAAAGTATTGCAAACTTGAAATCAGTCACTTTTCTTCGCCATTCAAGCCTACATTCCAATCCAATGATCGCTTTTTTCAGTGAAACGCCCTCAGATGGCACATAATTAATTTTAATGATAATGGAAAATGTAGAACGTGAGGATATTTACAAATCTTGTGACTAGCCGATTCCTATTTCCACTAGCTATTATAGGTACATATAGCTATATACTTATAATAATATTCAGTATTCTTACATTCTGCATGATTTACATTAAGTAATTCAATGGTAAGCAAAGTACATACCAGAATCCTGATGTCAATTGTCAATTGCATTAAATTATGTAGGAAGGGGTACTTTACAGCACATCCATTCTAAAGGAATTCTACATGTACGAAAGCTAATAATACCAACAACCAATATAAAATGAGAAGTTTACAATGAATTAATATTTTTTCTGTTTCTTCTCATTCATTTGCATGCATCAAATGTTCCTTAAAACTTCACCCTTACCTCTCGTCTTGGGCTTGTGTCTTGTGTCTCCTTCTCTCATAATAGTCATTAGCTCATCAACACCATTTGCAATGAAGCAAATTGAACCCTACAGTTTCCTATATAACTTGCTATTAAATAGTAAAATTTATTATTGAGAGGAGGCAGGAGGCTCGTTAAGACTCACACGCCATGTTATGGGATGACCATTGTTTACAAAAGTAATAATGTTATGTTGATAGGAGGAAAATATCTCATGTCAATACGCAGTAAAATCCAATCATCATAAGACAAAAGCATAAGAGTACCTCTCATATACACGTTATAAAAATGTCTTATATATAGCTGAATGATTAGTGATTAGTTTGCATATCACATTGTCTAACCTCCGATGATACGTGTGTTGTTTTTAGCGCTTGTGTACCCCTTCGGACAAATTACATTCTTTAAATACTTTGCTTTTTAAATATGTTCAATGTTCAATTCGATACTTCTGTCTGACTTCGTAATAAGTATATATAAGTACAAAAAATGTCTTGTAATATTCATATAAAATAGCACATTAGATAGAAAACTCGTCTGTAATACTGAGAAAGAGGGTGAATTGACAATTAAAAGTCGTAAATTATCCCTGCTTTGTCATTGTCCAACGGAATTTAATATTCTAGCGTTGTATCATGTAACCCATTTGCAAAGCATGCTAATTACTATTACCAAACAAACATATTAATGTTTAGCTTTAGCTCACTAAAGATCAGGCATACAGGGACTACTTTGTTTTCCTTCTCCATTTTTATTACTTAGTCAATGACCAATCAAAAACGTAGGCAGTATATCACGACTTCATGTTATATAATAAAACTCCAGCCTATTCACAATTGATTTTGATAACTAATCAAAGTTGTTTACAAAATATAAATGTTTAATTACAAAATTTTATGAACATTTTTATTAATATTTTATGTTTTAGGCACAAGGTAACTGAGCGGTGACCTGCAAAAATGTGAAAAATGCCATCGCATTATCATCACCAACATCATCAACCCCTTTCAACATTGCACATTGTCTTCTCTTTGAGACTCTACGGGAAGGAATCCAATCGACCAGACTGAGAGGACCAAGAGAGGAAATAAAAATTCAAAATACTTTTTTTACTCCATCGACATATTATAAATCGTTGTCCACTCCTGGTGCTTTAAACTCTTCAGTGAAAACTTCACATTCATCATCAAAAAAAACCTTGTGGTCAAAAGTTTAAAGAGTTTGTGTGTGTGCCTGTGAAGAAGAAGACCATCATCATAATATCATCCTATGTATAAAAAAACTGAGGGTGATGATGATGATGCGCATATTTTAGTGGAGGAACCTGCACAATTGTCTTACCTCCGTACATGACTACATTGCTTTGCTTGAGTGTAACGTGCATTGAATTTTCAATCGACATCGACAGTCTCTCTCTCTCTAGAGTCGAAATATAACTTCGTAAGACGAAACTGATCAAACGTCTCCTTATCACAAAAAGGAGTGAGAGCGAGTGTCCATCGCATCGCTAACAAAGTTTTTGTGTTGTGCTATGCGCTAAATGCTAATGGTGATGATCTAAAGCTGAACCCTGCATTGCATATTATTATATTGTATATATATGCATGTACTTAATCAGGAACAAGAGAGCCAGTGTGCGAGACACGACAAGAAGACGACCAAGAAAGATAGGAAAAGTCTTTTGAGTAGATTTATATACCTACATCAAAGAATATATCAACATTAGATGAAGAACGGAGCGAGCCAAAGCCAAGAAGAGCTAAAACATCATCGTGCAAAATGTAAAGGGTGCCTTCTGCTTACTACTTCCAAAAGCCACTATTGTGCCATGTTATGTATGTGACATAGGAGGAGAAGAAGAAGAATTCAATTATTTGACGAGCAGTAGTAGTCTTACTCACACACACACGACGGAGAGAAACGAGAAATAGTCTCATCCTTTAAAACCTGACAAACCTCTGGCTGCCAGTGGAGTAGAACTTGATGTAATAATATTATTATTAGATTGGAAGATCGATTTGAATCGAATCAAGGAAAGACGACGTCGAAAACGACTGGCAAGAAAGGAGAGAAGAAGACCAAGAAGAAGAAAAAGTAGTGCTACCATCATAACCATCCCTTTTCATGCGCTTGATAAGGCAATTGATACAAGGAGAGTAGAGACTAGACATTTAAAAAAAATCATCATCATCTTCATCTTCGTAACAAAGTAAAGAAGACTCTCGCTCTGCCAAAAATTATGTATGCTTCTGCCTCCAATGTATGAATATGAATGGAGAGGAGACAAGTGAAGAAGTGATATGATATTGAGGATCAGTGAGACGAGAAGTTAAGAAGCCATTCGAAATTCGATGACCAACCCTATTTTTATCAAATCGTTTTTATAAATGACCCTCTCTTAATGTTCAGTATCATCCTCATTGTGGATGCGAACAATGAACAGTTTTGTGCATGAATAATTACACAAAAAAAAGAAAACTTATTGAATGTCATTTATTATTGTTTTTTCTGATTGTGCTAGTGATGATGACTCATGAATGCTAAACAAGTGCTATTTTTTCCGTCTGACATGACGCTCTTATATAGCCGGTAGCTAAAGACGTAGTTAAATGTGACACCTGATAGTTGATACTCTATTCCTTCTTTTCTTATGAGGTTTGATATCGTAAATGCCAACAAGAGATTTTATCAAGAGACTTTTGGTTGATTATTTGTGCAACCTGAAAACATGAAATATTGATACGAAGCTAGGAACACGCGCTCATGCATTGTTGAATTTGTGTAGAGCCATCCAATATATTTACCAATTTACAACGCCGCAGGGCAGATGCTGTCTCCTCAATTTTCACGGGTATTTTCAGTTGGCAGCAGACTCCATGTAAATAAATGAGTTTGCGGTAGAGGAACAGAACGGAAGCAACAATTTTCTTGTGGGAAAACTCTCATTTGGAGAAAATAAACTTTGAGTTTCCAAAAACACACACACACAACTTTAGCTATCCAAAATGGATGACTGTGGATACAGCGTTGGGTCACTGGTGGGAGCGATAATTGGGACGTTCTTTGCCACCCTCGTGATCATTGCAGTTTGCTACCTAGTTTGGGAATGGGAGAGGAAACGGAGGACCAAACGTAAGTCTAGGATTCTAAATTAACGATTATTAATTGCTTTTTGGCTTATTCTATTTTCTTGGTGGTACAAACCTCAGTTTTTGGTAATTTGGTGAAATATAAGGAAGAATAATATATCTAGCTTTATATTCCTACTTCCTGTGTGGGATACATATGGCTTTTAACATTTCTATCAGGTTACGAACTTCAGGACATAAATAATACACACAGTGAAATTTTCTATATACTTTCATAAATCCGACATAACATCATTAGTTTCAATTTAGCCCTATTCTTTGACATCCATTCCCTTTACTTGTCAAAAATAGGGAATATTTACAAACCAGCAGGAACACCTTACAGTATATCATACCGCAAAAGAATGGCACCCGATATATGTGAATGTCTACCATGAATGAGTGAGTGGTAGAATCTGTCAAAATTATGTGAGACGAGAAAGACTAGGACTAGGCATATAACATATAACATACTTTCACACTTTCTGACTTGAGTTTAGAGTTGCTCATTGATATATGATATGATAAAAGTTAGGAACAGTGTAATATATGCCAAATAAGCATCCATTTTGTCAATAGGATTTCATTGTATGGGATCTGTACAAGCTTGTTAGACATCAAAGATGTCATGTGGAGCGACCTACCAAATCATTTTACCATTTATTATGATTCTTCTTCTCCTATTGCCTATATTTCTACCTCAGAATTCTTCCCAAAACACAGTTTCTTGGGATGATCTTTCATAATGAGCGAATTGTACTAAAAATGACACTAATGCTGTGCAGCATGACAAATCAACATTTTATAGACGTGGATACAACAGAGCTTTTTTCTCAGAGGTTTACGCTCCCTTATAATAGCTCCCTCCATCAATAAAACAAGGATAATTCTTATTGTATATGCAGTATATATGTACCGTATACTCATCCTTACATAAATTTACAATGGTTCTAATGAAAGGTACACATTTGCTCTAAGGAAAAAATACACTTTTTTAATTCAATTTTCTTTAACTCAAACTGAGGTAAACATGATGGTGGGCAAAACACGTTTTCCAAATGATTTTTTGGCAACTGCAACTGCAGACTATATTGCAGTAAGCAGCTACAATGGTTTTACAACAAAATATTTTCCTTTTCCTACAAAAGTTACACTATTTACTTCAAATTCAAGTTGTAACTAACTTGCCCTAATCTGGATCATCTCAAAGATTCGAGGTGTAACAATGGACAAAATAATGTAACAATGCCCACTTATTCTACGTTTTTAAATTTTGAAACAACCTTCTCTCTCTCGCTCCCTACATCTCTTTATTTTCCAAGTTCCACTTGTCATTCAACATTCAAGGAAATAAGAAGAGTACAGCAACAATCAACATCAACTGTACAAGCTGCGGCTCCCCTTGAATCACCTTATTTTTTTTGACAGGGCCTATTTTATTTTCCCCACTGGTGTTTTTTTAAATTCAAATGGAATGAGATGAAATAATAAAAAGTGGTTTGCTCAACTTTTTTTTGTTCATACTTATGTTTGTTGTTGTTTTTTCAAGTGAACCAGATTTAAACCTAAAATGAGCATAAAATTGTCTTAATCAAGTTTACTGCTGGTTTTTTCCTCGTCGTTTGTTTGTTCGTAGGTATAATAATATTCACTTAGAAGTGTCATTTTCAAGGCTAGAATCTTACACAATTAAGTTGTAACAATGTACATAATGTCTTTTATGTGCATAGGTGAATTTGGGACCCCTGTCCCATTTCCTTGTGACGGTTGCATTGCATTGCAATGACAAACCCAAATAAGCCCACAAATACACACACATGGCTTACATTTAAAGTTCTAATTTTGAAGAATGCTCCCTAAAATCAGGTAGATTTATACAAACTATATATCTTATTTCTTTCTTATGTACACACACACAATACACAAATAAAAGTGTGTAATTTACATTTATTTATGTATTTGTTTATACATTTTTCTTCTCTTACTCTATTTACCAATTTACTCGCTCATTTTCATTCATTCATTGAACTGAAGACGAGTTTATTATTCAAATTCTCAAAACTGTCTGGTAAAGATTAGTCTTTGCAGTTGTATGTGCACATGTGTGTGTATACCTAAGAGAGTGCGAGTCCCATTGTGAAAATTTTGTTTAAACTGTGAGAAGTAGAGTTGAAGAGTTTATTGCTTACTAAACTTAAAACGATTCGTTCTGGTCTAAAGCATTTCAAAGAATGAAATATAGACTGAAGATGCACAAGCTGACAATGGAAATAATGATGAGAGAGAGAGAGGGAGAGAAAAAGAAAATTCAGATGGTGCATTAAATATAATATAGATGTTCTTTTAAGTTATGTGGGTGCTGTTTGTTTTAATAATAACGGCTGCTCAGCTCAGGTATCTTGATCCAATGCAGCTAATGATCATCCATTATGTATTGTATTCTACTACCCAAATATATATGGATACACATATTATGTGGATTAAATACTGTTGCGGAGTATGCATAGAAAAGGTACTTTATTAGAATGGACGCTCTTTTTACTGCAAGTAAAACCAATATCTCAACTTTGCGTAGCTGGGTACTGACATATCTGAGCTTAAAAGGGAAAAAGATTCATCACATCTTTCTATAGATGTGCTTGAGGATGACACTGACTTTTGGATTGAGTTATACTTTTAAACCCAAAATGTGCAACAAGTGCAACTCTGTTGTTGATTTAACAATAACAATATATAGATCAGTACATTAGCATTAGTGTTCAGTATAAATGCACAGTACCTTACCTACTCCAATAATTTATAGGATACTTTTTATTTTACTTCAGTTTTCCATCTGTAAATGAATGAAATGTTTTAGTAAGTAAATACACATGTAAATAGTTACGTACATGTGGCTTGTTTCATCATATCATAATCATCCACCTCTAAACATGTAATGCATCGTTGAGACTTTAAAATCATATATTTTGCAGTACACTACGTGGTACATACATTTCGAATTTGAATGAAGATGCTCACGCTTAGATTTGATTTAATACCTTCTTCTTCTTTTGAAAGGGTATTACTTTTTAATTAACTAATTACAGGCTTGTTTTATTTTTATAATTTGACGATTACTTCATGAATGAATGAGCTTGCAAAAGATTTTCTACAACTTTCATTTTTTGTTGCTCTCTGTGGCAAAAATGGCAAGTAGATTAAAAGCAAAAAAGCTTTCCTTAAGGTTCTTAAACCCATGTTAATATAGTCAAAAGGGGTTGAGACTGTGCCATGATGATGTAACTTGAAATCGTTTTTGGCTAATGAAGAGAGCCTAAAACACAATCAAAGAAGAAACTAGATGAAATTGAGCATTTATATTTATTAATGATTTGAATAAATCACTTTGGCTATGTGTGCAAAAAGACATTTACACATGTAAGAAACTCACTATACATATAAATGCTTTTCTCTGTTAACAAGAACGGACAAATGACAGTATTTAACTAGACGTCAGAATCCCAACGAAAATCAGTAAATCAAAGCCACTTAACGCTTGTCATTCTTTGAGATTTTTACTTGCTGTATGATGAGAACCAAACTTGTAATCAGAGCGATCTATTAAACATGACAATTTACACCAGAAAGGAAATGAGTGTGAGCATGTCGCCATCATCATCACCGTTTCGTACTAGAAATAAAAATCTTTGGCTATAAAAACAGGTTCACACGCGCACTAAAATGTATTAAATGCACATGAAAACATCTGTACATCTGTGTATATATCATCAGCAAATCAGCATTATTAAGGATCACCCAGCATCAATTCCCTCGTGAGCTCGTGTGCACACACACTGCACACCCAAGCATTAAATGACAATTACTTACCATTCTATCATATCACCAGCGGAATCTGAAGAGTGATGAGTAATTGAGAAGAAATAAAATTTCCATAAAACCAGCCACACACATCGAACATTCGTATTCCCTCGGTTATTAAAAGCTATTGCTAAAAATAGTGACATGAATAATAGATATGTAAGTTACTTGGTCCATTTCAAACTATAAAATTGCAACCTGCAAACCACTGACTGCTGCGGTTGAGGAACTGATGTATAAATCAAAAAAATTAAATGCATTTCTGCACCATAACCTCGTTATTGACTGCACCCCACAGTAATAAAATGTTTTTCTCTCTGAACGCAACAACGTCGTGTGCAATGTTGAAAGTATGATTGGTATTGGTAGTAGAACGTAATGTTAGCCAACAAGTGCATTTTTGTGTCTGAATAGTTTGAGCTGACAGTGAATCATGAATGAGATGAGACATGCTTTCTTTTTTCTCTTGGGCTCAGCCATAGCACTGCGTACGACACAAAAGCCGTCATTCTTCTTACGACCAGACATTTACCTTTTATGTTTACAAAATGCCTATAACATAATATAATAAGTATATCGCAGCAGGCATACATATATCTATATAGGGCTTAGAGGGAATATAATATTGCCTAAATAATGCACTAAAGCAATGCAGTGGAACAGGCAGCCACAAAGACCACAGACCTACTTTGTAATTAAAGGATTTAACTTTGCTTACACACTACACAAAGAAGTGTTATATAGGTATTATAAAGGAGGAAGAAAGAATAAGAATATATACGCGTAGTCAACGTGTCTCTGACTTTTAACTCTCTTTCATTTAAAAAGGAAGGATTTATGAAAGAAAAGAATGTATATTGAATTGTTATTGTTATATAGTTTTTTCGTACTTGTTTATATATGTTTTTTCTTATATAGAACAATTTTGATACAGCAAGACGATGGAAAGGCACAAGCCAAACCAATTTCACGTCAGATCAGCTACGCATCCATTCAGAAAAGCCATATCACACAGTCAACATAGTATCGTATCGTATCCCCATCACACCCAAGACATCACACATTCATATCACTAGTCACTAGGTTTTGGCCTGCATAACATGGTCTCCATCTCCAATGTGATGGCTTGACAAGTGCACTCCATTTCATAGATCTTCTTAGATAGTGCATTTCTCAATTTTTGGCGTTCGTGTTATTCCTTCCTTTTGCATGCAAGCAGCACATGGCACAGGTGCAAGCACCCAATATCTAATATAAGTATGGTTTATGGTTTCCTTATATTTAAGCGTAATTTTACCATACCCGTTTTTTACCCGTCACCCCAATTGCCACCATAAACTTACGAGTAATTATATTATACCATATTTTGGTGTAATCCGGTTGAAAAGCATTTTGTCACATTCGTTTAAAATTCATTTTATGGATGTTGTTTTTTCAATGCGCTTTGGTACATATTTTATTTCTCGCTGATGACAATGATGTGTAGGTTTCCAGCGCTTACCTTGAGACATTATCCCATTTGTAACTTTTCTGTAGCTCATCCATTATCCCAAACTAAAGTAAATTGGATTACATTGCGTAAAACTTACAGCATTCGTTCTACTTTATGAAACAACTTATTTAGTTATGATGCATCATATATCTTCTGCGCATATTATCCAGGTGCAAACTATAAAGACACAAAGTTGTTTCAAATTTTAAAATGAAAATCTTATGCATTAAAACCGTAAAATTCAGTTGCATATGATTGCTTTCTTGTGGAGGGACAAGCAGAAAATCGGTTTAGTACAATTTCTTGATTTATTCCACTCTGCGTATGTAGTATTCATTTGTTGATAATGTTCAATTATCTCACATGAAAAATGACGGTAATAACCATCTTTCTGGACAAATCTTAAAGTATAACTGGAGGTGATGTAATAAAAAATAGGCTCACCCTCTAAGAATTCAACTGAAGTATCTACTATCTACTAGTGTACTTCTCCCATTTTAAAATATGGAAATACCTACGCCTCGCTCTTGAAAGCTTTCGTATCATCTGCTTCCTGAAGAGTCTAATATATTACTTAAAAAAGTACACATGGAATAGCACAAATGTAAATGTGTGCAATAGGGAAATGTTTAAGGAATGGAAGAATTGTGATGAACAAAGTCACGATTATCATTGCTACACAAGGAGACATTTATATACAGGTAGTGTAGTTGGTACGATATATAGGCGCACTTGTGTCTGGTCTACTAGGTTTTCAACAAAGTACTCGCGTTTCATTTCATCTCCATAATATTCCAAGTTATACTTATGCATGTCATATAGCATGAGCATAAAACGAAGCCAGTAAGTCAAGCTTGTCAAGGCTAAAACTGTAAATTATGCCAGAAAATCATCTTATCCTATTACTTCTGCTTCAGCATTACACTTCTCGTACCTGTTCACAGGTTGGATAATATATTGGAGCTCTGTAAAAACTGAGTGTGCACACATAACATAAAACTATATTTTCATCTGTCTGTTGAGCACAAGAATACGAAAAAGTAAACCCATAAACTATTGTACACAAGGAAGAAATACGAGAGAGAAGTTAGAAAGAATCACAGCACAACAGTTTTTTTAATTTCTTTAGTTGATAGCATGGCATGTGCCCTGGCCTGGCCCGTTCGACCAAGAATAATGCTGACTGTGTGGTATTATCATCGCCATATCACCAAACTGAAGCAGTAAAAAGTAGTAATGTTATTAGAGGGAGATGATAAATACATCCGTATGTAATCTTTATGTGCACTTAAAAATATATTGTTAAAATTCTTTCCAACTAGGAAGTCCCATTCCTTTCTGCTCACAAAACTACAATAATTTCATTCCATTTATTGCTTTTTACGTTCTGGTTCTTCTATGTGATTCATAACAACTGCTGCAAATAAGTACACAATGAACAGGCTCAGAATGTTAATCGACAATAATTAGTTTTTCTTCACTGGAATATGACAATAGTTTTTAACTTCAATTAGGAGCAAAACTCCTTCTAAAATGAGGCGAGTTTTGTTTTAATTAAAGAAATAAATCAAATAACCCAACAAATTTGCAGTAGTTACCATCAAGGTCATTGCAAACAAAGGGAGAAATTATTCAAATTAGTTTCACATAGTTAGTCATCCTTTAGAAGAGCATCTTGAAAATACTTTGTATAGCGCATTTATTTGTATGCAATTTACCAAAAATGGCAACAATGACACATTCATGACACATTCTGTTTTCCTAGACTCAACAGAATCCTTGCTATCACCTGTAAAAAGATATGCGAGACGGACCTTCAACACTAATTAACATTTTTGACTCAGAGCAACATTATTTTAAAAAACTCATTTATTTTAATCTTGTGAATTGATGATCACACCTGTACAATTTGCGGCTTCAAATCTCTCTAAATAGCTTACATTTGCTACTATACATTCTCATACAGACACAAAATATACCTCTTTCACAAATATGACAGGAAGAAGCACATGAATTTATGATTTTATCACAAATGTGCCAAAAATTCTGCTGTCATCAATGGAGTCATATATATATAACTGCATGCGAAATAATGTACTTATGTGTGGAATATGGGGAGAGAAAGGGCGAAGAAAATTCTCCGCTTCCAACTTGAGTCGTAACTTTTCAGTCTAACGATAAATTCCTTTATAGTTTGTTAGAGTTTTAGTGTGTGCAAACTATCTATCCGCTCGTTCAAGCTCACTTACGCCATACTCTATGTGAAGCCGACAAAAGGAAAAGGGATGTTACTTTTTGGCTTATTTAGGGATGCATTGTATTCTATACTGTATTGCAAACATTATCGCTTCAACTGGTAATCAAACCTTTTTAGTTATCTTTATTTCTACTATAAAATCCCACAATAGTATATAAGTACATATAGCCAAACATATCTACCATTATAATACAATCAGTATGAAATACCACCTAAGCACTGCTACATCACTACTATTCACTACATACAACATAGTAAAATGCAATGATATGATGGCTATTTAAAAAACAAAAACCACTTAGCATATATAACCACTTTAAGATTGCCAATCCTCACATGAACTGACTGAACATTATCTTTAGAAAAGTTATTAAGAAACATTATAATATACAACAGAAAACTTCAGTGTCTGCATTTCTCTCTTGATATGTCTCTAGCCCACCATGAAACTGTGCGAAAAATTATCATATACACCATAAAAATATAATAATTTTTTGAGCTTCTTCTCTTTAATTTAAATGTATAAGATTAAGAAGGAATCTCTAACACAGCTGCAATTATAGTGAGTTTGCTAAAAATCTAAAACTTTTGTGCATTTAAGCTCATCCATATATGAAACAAAAAGGTGAATAGTTTAAGAGGATCTAAACTAACAAAGGAAAATTTTAATCGAATTTTTGCCATGCTAAAAATGAAAAAAAAACTGGAAAACAATATTATCACGTAATGGTGAATGGATACTTTCATTGGGTAGTAATCATAATCACAAAAATATTACTGTCTAATCCTAATGATATGGATTAGCGTATTACAAATTACAATTTACAAATCTACTGCAATTGATGAATCAAACAAAGAAAATCCACGTTGACTAATTGCAACACATTAAATAGTTTATAGTCCTTTTAGCAACCTAGTTGTCATTCCTTTTTCATGCAAAAAAGATAAATTAGAAGCGCACATGATGCTATGTAGGTTGTCAACATCATCGGTCATAATGTGATGTAGCAAAGCAAGTGCAAGGTCAGAAGGGCTTCTCCTCTTTCTATCCTTTATAGCTATATGTACATAATATATATGTATATCAAGTCATGATGCCACCATTCCTTAAGTTTTACATATACACAAAAAACTTTTTGTATGTATGTTTTTATTAAGTCGAAATCCACCGATGGCTGCAGTTTTACTATTACTACATGTTAACTGCGTAATATCTTATAGCTTTTTGCGTTATATAGTAAAAACAGAGATGTAGCCAAACATGTATGTACCTATACATTATGTACATATTTATTATCTCTTTGAAACAACCAAAGTAAAGTTGACTTTGATTCAATTCATTGGGTATATAGTATATAGTATAGTATATGTTTTTATATACAGAGAATTGCATTCCTATCGATTCACTCACGTTTTAGAAGATTTGTTCAGACTGAATTTTTTTTTCTTGGCATCTTTTATAGTTAGCTTTAGCTTACTACTACTAGCCACCAGTCAGTTGATGTTGATACTTTACGTGCGTGGCATTGTTTTGTGAAAACGATTATTATTGAAGAGAGGAGAGAGAGAGAAAGACGAAAAGTTATCCTCTCTCTGCCCATAGGGCTTCTTTATTTCATTCCAAAATCCTCATATGAAGAAGACCAAGATGTTGTTGATGATGATGCTCATCTGCTTGTTCGTCTTTACGTTGTGGATGATATTTCAATAGAGAGGCAAGTTTGTAATCTATTGGGTATTTAAAATGCAAAAGTTGTGTGTACTTGTACTCACATTATAATAGAATATAATGTGTATATATCTTTTTTAAAGGGTGAGCAAGCTGGGAGCTGGGTTTAGCTTATAACTTCTCTCTTAGCTCTGGTCATTTATTTCAAGTTTTCTTCGTCCTTCCCTTCTTGCCTTGATTTTCTTATAAGAAGTCATCTCTCTCTCTCTCAAAACTCTCTGTTGTGTTTCAAAACTTAAGAAGCGAACATTGAAATATTTGTAATATATTATTGGTGTGTATATACTGTTGGCATCACATCACCTTCATGAATTGCAAATGAGGTAGGGAGACGAAGATTCCAGTTTTCTCCTCATCTCTTCGGACTTTTGCATTTGCATTTCAGGCACACAGCTTCTCTGAGAATGAGAGAATATATATTGGCAATAGGGATATAAGTACTTTTGTAAGAGATAAGATGCGTATTATGTATGTAACACATGTGGTAACATTCCATTGCTACTTTTTGTGAATGTTATTGTTGATTGTATATATGTCGACGAGTTATGTTATGTTATGATGATAGTATATTATAGTAGTAGTTGTTGTAGTTTTTGGTGTGGTGTAGCTTTGATCAGGGAAAATAAATCCCTTTAAGATTCAGGTGGCATACTTTGAGACTCACAAAGTTATTGAGTATATAATATGTTGGTTGTAATTCTTACATTTTTAACTAACATCTCTTCAGTCATCCAGGTGAAGATTGAGTGGTTCTCATGTAATAGCTGAGCTTGTAGAGTGAGTTGTGCTCACTGACTGCAAATGTGAGAAGGGTTGACTTTGACTACAAGGTTATATTGTAAGCTCTGTCGTTTTGTGGCATAATGGTTTAGTTTACTCACAAATCAGATACTTGAAAATCCTGATTTTTTCTCGTGTACTCATCCTTGTATTATCTTATAAATTCTTTGCTGATATTTTGGTTTTATACTGATTGTGAAGAAAGGTCAATAGTTTTCTCTTGTTCGTTTGAATATTTCTGTGGAACTTTTAATTACAATGAAGAAAATGAGGAGATTTTAAAGTTGAGGTCAACCACTAAGAATTTTTAGCGAGTCAAAACTTTTTTATACTCTTCAAGTCTGCAAATGCCAACTATACATATCAATTTCTTCAGCATATTTTTAAAGTGACTTCCTAAAAAAAGCTCGCCTCTCGGCGTAGATTTATCGTTATGAAAATCGTATGAATTATTTAACTGAAGCACATTCCTTCCACTGCTGCAATAGGTTATTATAGTAATTTTAAACATTGTCTATAAAACTTAAATGAAGTTGGATTGGACTACATAGCAAATTTATCTTTTAGATTGTTACAGAGCATATGTCCAAAATTATTGGTTCTTCCTGCATTCCTTACTGAAGTGTTGGACTTTTAAAATACTTCTAGCTTAGCCAGTCAGTTGAAATTTGCAACCCCTTTTCTTTCTGAATATTAAGTACCTAAATGCTTCACGTTGGTCGCAAAATATACCTCTATAATTTTGATTTACAAGGTAGCCGGTAATTCAATTAAATTAATTGCATGGATGTGCACTGAAGTAATCGCATTTCAAAAGGCGCCTTTCTTCTACCCCGATGATATTATGATAGTGGTTATACTGCAGCCGACAACAGTTACAAGGCATGCGCAAGTTAAACGAGTACATCATCATCATGACATGGTCAACACAAGAATTATCCTTGTCTAATACTTACATTACATACTTTTATAAAAATTCTGCATATTATCTGCATAAATTCCTAGTTGCTCTTTCAAATCGAAATTTGCCGACAATTATTTCTCCCTCAGATTACATTTCACTATATTTTTTGCAAACCGGGCCAAAGTATATGGATAGGTGAAGTGAACTGCAAAAAATAAAATACCTCTTAAAACGCTTGATGACACTATTCCTAGAATACGCGATTGGTGATGACGATGTTGATGTTTTGAGCTTGGCAAGAATGAATTTGAATGCGTAGGTAATAGTTAAGTGCATTTTATATATGCGCAGTAATTCCGGTCTTACCTTTGCGCTGCTTTTAGGAATTATCACTAGAAGACAATGTAAATGAAAACAAGATTCAGCTGCGGGTTTTGCAAAAAAATATTTATGTTGCTGTTATGTTATAAGGGAAAAATTGAGCCAGGCCACACCTTGGTCATTGATCATGACAGGATGATATATTCCTGTAACGTTATTGTAAACCTATATACGAGCGAGAGGAACAAAATGAAATATGCTATAAGTATGAACAACACAAAATGCACATGTGTATATTCATTTGTACTTTTGCCTTGTCATGCCAAGCTTTGACTTATCCAAATTACAAGTGGATTCATATATATATATTTTTTCGTTTCACAGTTCATGCTGCAGCTAATCCACTTGAAAAAATGATTTTTTAGACCAACCAGATGTAGAAAAAGTTTGCTAGAGTTGGTTTATATAAGGTAAAACAGGGACCATAAATATATCAGAGAAGTCAATAAAAGAGAGTTTCGCGTGTAGGTACATGAATATTATATGCATCAGGCATGGCAGGTAGCTTTGATTTTTGCAAATCTCGTTCCTGATTCCCACCATTCACTATAGCCGCTGATGTATTGGTGTCTGTGAACTAAATGTGGATGGACATGCGATGCCTGCTTGATTACTTGTATGAAGAAGTGAATTTATCATATACACATGTACATATAGGTACTTATATGTACTTTTGATATACATAAAAGAAAAAAGTTTGGGTGTAAATGAATCAATCTATAGTAAACCGTCCTTCATTCTATTTTGAATGCAAAATTGGACACAATTCCGACTTTTTTTACTAAAATAATTGAGTGTGAGCTAGCTATTCCATGTATGTAATTTATGTTAAAGTGATTGGTTATAATAAACCAGTAAATTTTCATACTTGCATATATTTATATTATATAACAGTCAAATGTGTGCGTGTGGCTAAAAAAATACTAGGAAATTTGCACAGCCATTATATATTATATTATATATTCTTTTGCTTATGAAATAACAATATAATTGCAGTTAAGGGAGCGGGATTGTAAACCCTTTCTAGTTTACCCTTCTTTCCCTTCCCATTTAAAATTGTGGCTCACATAAAAGCGGTCTCACCTTGACATAAACTGGGTTTAATGTATTTATACAGTGGGCAATTTTAAAAATTCAGTTGTATAGTTCAATTGTCTATTACCCATAAGATGGGAGTGTTAGTAGGCATTCTTTTTCATGGGCAATAAGTAATGAGGTAATAAGCAAATTACTATCAGTCGCGAAAATATTTTTTAGGAAGGGTTATTACAGTTGCATTGCAGAATGATTTTGTGTTAGACAAACGAACAGTCATCTTGACTTTTATTGTGGAAAAAAAGCAAACGCAATAACGCTAATATCTCATCAATAACCGTGCTGTAGATTCCATAAACTTATTTTTTTGTTACAAATGAATGAACGTCTGTGCATGTCGATGGGTATAGCAGATCTAAAAAAGAATGGATTGATGGTCTTTATTTCATAGTGATTAAAATTTGTACTTACTTCCCCTCGTCATCCATTTTTTAACATTTGGAGCTGCTGCACAAGTATCTGCCAGAAAAAAATACATTTCCCGGCCCAGTCCCAACCTCTGTTATACAAGATTAGCAAGGCAAAGGCCCTGAATGAAATCAAGGTTTGATTAAGAGTTGGGTTCTGAATTGAGTTAGAGCTTTTTGAGATAACTGTATATTTTGCACAGAGACTGTTGAGCAGATGAGCTTTTTTTACAAGTTGAATTCCCAGCTCCTTGCCACAGTTGCCACAACCTTTTCTGACTTGTTTCTAAGAGGAGTATATACTATATACATACGGAGCGACTAGACGGGTCTCTTCTTGTCAATGATGTCAATGATGATGGAATTGAAAGGAGTAAAGTAGTTAACATTAAAATTGCAGAAGGTAAAAAGTTAATCGTCCGAAGCCAGTCTTTTTTTTAACAATTACGCTGAATGACAGCCAATTTCCCATACTAACATTTAATGTACACCTCAGCAAAAAAATGGATTACAGCAGTAGACGTTTGAGAATTTGCTGGGTAATACATTGCAACATCAGCAACGGCACCCTTCACATTCGGTCTCTATTTTGTATGATTTGATAACATTTTATAGCTTTAGCAGCAGCAGCAGCCGTCACAATACAAATTAAAGGTTCAGTTCAGTAGTTAGTTGGTGTAGAAGGAGGACGAACTCTGCTACTTTTTTTGTCGTTCTTAGTTTTGTTTTTGACTTGTCAATAATTTTATGGACATTGAGAAAAAATGCTTGTTTTTTTACTGTACCTTCAAATAATGGTGTAAGTTTTTATAGCACAAAAAGGCATTAAAAACTGTACAACTTGACTAGCTGGCTCGATCGATGGTGCTAAGTAAGAAAATGTCCGTAGACTTGTATAAGCATCAAGATGAACAAATTAGCCCAGTTGACTTTTTTACATTGAAGAAGACGGGTGCCAGTGCCAACTTATTTAATCCAACTCAATTTGCCCAACTATGAAAACAACAGCTTGAGGTGAAGATTGTAATCATAATGAAGGATGATGACCCAATCCGATGATTTTAATTTTTTAGATGACGAGTGATTTAGTTAGAATATATTATACCTATAGTTTATCTGACAAATTATGTTTACACGCTTGCCAATAAATGAGGCGAAAACAAATATATAAACCCTAATTTGTTGGACATCGTAAAATGAAAAATAATCTGATTCATTTTATGCATTACACAGCTTATTAAAACTTGATCAATTCTCAGATCAACATAATCACTACAGACTTTATACTCTGTGCTCCAATTTTTAGCAATTTAATTTCAAGATTTCAATTTAAAAAAGTGTAGGTTAACCTACAGCCTACGAGTTGTTAAGAATTAAACACAACTGCGAACGATCATTTTCATCTACAATACATCTACAAATTTCTCATTTCAACCAAATATTTTGGATTCACTTTAGTCGTGTATGCCATTCGGAAGTGTTTATAAACGTATGCAGCGCACGATTCCGATAAGGTACCATTCGGATATAAGAGTTATAGCTCGTTTTGTTACTTTCCTTCTATGAATACATGTCACTTGTCTAGTCTGTCTGTCACGTCAACGTGACAGACTAGCTGACTCCGTGTTAATACGAAGGCTCTGCTAAATGACCACGATAATATGGCGATGATAATCCATTTTTTACTGTGTCCAACA
This sequence comes from Orchesella villosa, assembly GCA_036850725.1. NCBI lineage: Eukaryota > Metazoa > Arthropoda > Collembola > Entomobryomorpha > Orchesellidae > Orchesella > Orchesella villosa. The sequence goes on along the minus strand of JAANSM010000209.1, from coordinate 11,808 downwards.
GACCGAAAAGGATAAAGGTATAGGGTAGGCCAAGCCGAAAAAGCGGAGTGGTTCAACTGTTGTGTTGATGTTGGTAATAATAATCATCGTGGTTTTGAGTGAGAGCACGCATCTGCTAACGGCTTTCTGCAATATTCTGTTTAAAGTAAATGGGCTACTCATCATTCCAGCAGAAGATGATGATCGTATTCTCCTTGCTGTTCTGTTATAAGCACCGGCTATGAAATAGATAATAGATAAAGTATAAAAGGAAGTATGATGCATCAGAATTTCCTGCTTTTGTGTTTTAAAAATGGGTATTCAACTTTTGAACCATGTCAAAATTCCATGCATGAGAGAGAATCCAACTGGTCCATCAAGGTTGAATGTAGAAATACTCAAAAGAGAACTTGAGTGAAACATATATACGCCTACCTGTATGTACTTACGTCTCTCATTCATTTTTTACTACTTTCCCTTTTGCGGTTTCTTCTAACATCCGTTATCTTCTTCAGACTGGAGTTTCTTTTCAGTGTGATGGAAAATGGAAGTAATACTAGCGCTAACTGATTGCTTCCGTTTGCACATTTTTTAACACCTTTCAGCTATGTGAGGGCAATGGGTAACGAGCAAATACTCTTAATGATACCTCTATGAATATACGAGCATCACATCATCACCGTCATCATTACCATCAACCTGTAATGTGTAATGGGTTTGAGATGAGCACTTTTGTTCATGGGATATGGTAATGACTGCTTGTGAAATGTTACTTTTGTGCATTCACCATTCTCTAAAACCGCAAAATGGTCGGCTGTAAGGTGGCCACTTCCATTCAGGTGTCTTTGCTATTGTCGTAAAATTGTAGATTGAAGTCATTTCAGGGGAATCTTCAATCTAGTAGCATGTACATTTTTTAGCCTGAAGTTAATGGAAAACTGCTCACAAAACGTTTGCAACGTAAAATTATCTTTAACGGAGAAATAGTGTAAAGAAAATTTGAAGTTTTTTGGAGATGGATACACGGAAAACAATGAACTTCTTCAATGGCGGTATTGTAAGGTGCGGTGGCATGGCGGTATCGTGTCTTTAAGGATGGAAGGCATATCATGAATGTTTTACACCCAAAATGATGAGCTAAGCCTCAAATTTTTTAAACATGTGTGTATAAGGTATTGCGATAGTATTCTCTGGAAGCTTTATATTGTAAAGGTAGAACAAACCATAACATTCCACAATGAAAAGAGATTGTAGTATGGGCATGGGCTCAGCATGTTGGCAAGGTCTTCAAGGATCATCTTCACGATTAGCCGTTCATTTATTCACACATAAAAATGCTAACTAGAAGCGAATATCATCATCATTTTTACCATCCTTCCTATTTTTTCTTATGCAAAAAATGCAAAGTGGCTGCTATCCTCATAAAGGAGAAACAGTTTACCAACTCTCAAGATGAAGCCCAAAAAACAAGGCGAAGAAAACGGCGAACGTGTCTCTAGATAGAAAGGAGCTGAGTAAAGAGAATTGAATAATTTTGCAGATTACAGAAAAATATACAACAGCATAAACTCCACAAGAAGCATGTCACATAATATGCGGTGAAGTAGTTGAAGGTGTGCGGGAGTGCAAGTAATAAGAAGTCCAATTTGCATAAATACAACGTGGTTAAAAAAATGAAGAAGAGAAGAGTGTCTCACATAGGCTCGGCGCAGCAGGCATGACATAATATATTTGATTTCATAAATCTCCACTCCACAACCACGTACATTTTTTCTGGTTGATGCGTAAAATGACATCATTTTATTGTAAATTCGTGTGAAAGATCAAGCATAACATAACACAGCATTTTAGAAAAACAGTGGTTGCAAGTTTACTAGAATAGTTGGGGCAAGTTAAGCAAAATTATATATGACAGGTGGCTGGATAACTTTTTGGTCATAATTTTGTGTTACGAATGGATTGATACTTGGTAATAAAAAATGTATACAGTATCAAAGAACAGCTCCTAATTCTGTTCCAGAGGGTAGCAAGCGAAGAAAATCCTAGTTGATTGCTTTTATACTTTTAAGAATCCTATTGAAACACACATAAACATTGGAGTGTGCAATTGTGTTTGTCAAACGACCACGTTCCATACCTTGTTGTCCTAAATAACCGTGTAAGGAAACATTCCTTAGAGGGAAACGAGCAGATCAGCATAATTTTATAAGGAATGTTGAGGGCATTATTAATGGTTCAATTTTTGATCCACTGCATTCTTCTTAAAGCTGTAAATGACAAGAGACGAAGGCAAAAGTTTCATTTTCATCTTCTTCACTAGTTTTACGATACAAGTATAAAAAAATGTTTATAAACATTATGATCCGCACTGTCAGATTTACTAGGGACGGAAATGAAATTGATTTTATGAGGTAACAAAAGCTGGACTATAACTTAGAAAATGTAGCATTTATATTGCTCTATAGAATTAATCTATAAACTTGTTTGCATTGATTCCATTTTTTCAACGCTAACGAACGGATGTCGGAGAATTTCACAAAAATGCTATATACTTATAAAACCAGTATGAAAGAAGATGTTACCCAAATTACAATTGATGTACAATTTATAACTCCAGCAGCGGAATCTTAACAATGTGTCATTGTATTTGTACAAAAAAATAATGGCAGCAGTATAAGCAGTAGCATTATCACATGCCATTCCAATTCCAACTATATAGATTTGGTCCCATCTAATCTAGTTGCGGAACACCTTTCATTACCTGGAAAAGATCTTTCTCAATGTTATCACTTCAGAAATCAAACATCTGGCACACCTGACGGCTGACACGCAATCTTCTATCTATTCTGATGATTGGGGTTAATCATGCCACAAGTAGTCAGCATCTAAAACCAGTGATTGATGGTGTGGTGTAACTTTTGCCTTGATGTATCAAATGCAAACCTACCTAAGTGTACAAAACTTCGATCTCAAGACAAGTTCCATTCCAGCAGCTTGAAACCGCAGACGATTTGCAGTCAAGCTTCTGCTTGTCCCATCTAATCTAGTTGCGGAACACCTTTCATTACCTGGAAAAGATCTTTCTCAATGTTATCACTTCAGAAATCAAACATCTGGCACACCTGACGGCTCGGCTGACACGCAATCTTCTATCTATTCTGATGATTGGGGTTAATCATGCCACAAGTAGTCAGCATCTAAAACCAGTGATTGATGGTGTGGTGTAGCTTTTGCCTTGATGTATCAAATGCAAACCTACCGTCGTGTACAAAACTTCGATCTCAAGACAAGTTCCATTCCAGCAGCTTGAAACCGCAGACGATTTGCAGTCAAGCTTCTGCTACAAAGAAGTAACAGTGTTACACCCTATAATAATCCTCTGTATTTTTAACAAAAATATGTTGAGCATGATGAAAAGACTTCACTTTCCATAAAATGCTCCCAGCTACCTGGTTTACTTTTCCGGTAGAGCGAGTTTCTGTGGCATTGAAAACCATAATCACTCTCGTCCTCCTTCACTTCATTTTCGTCTTCAGTCAACCGACTCTCATATCTGAATTTCATTATATAAATTCTTTGTTTTTCCTTACAGCCATTCTATCAGTCTACTACTTTTTTTTCTATGAGATAAGATGGACAAGGAAGCAAAAGCAACGCGGGTGCTCACACGAGTTGCAATCTTGTCATTGAAACAACATATATGTACATGGTGCATTACCGTCCACCACGTTTTTGCTATTCATAGCAGCAGTCCAACGAAATGAACATGATGTTCACCTGCAACTAAACATGATACCGAAAGTAATGTGGTGATGATGATGATGATGATGCTGATGCACCCTTCCTTTTACTCGCTCAGCAAGCATCATCATGATCACATCACGATATATAACGTCCATATACGTCTTTGCATTTCTTTGTATCTTCTATCCACTTCTTTTTCATACACATTTCCCTCTCCGTTACCAGTCACCATCCCATGCACCATTGGAGTTTACCTTCGTCTTGGTCATTTTACGTCTTTCGTAGCCGACAGCAGCATCATCCTCGAAAATCGTGATTAGTTTGTTACTAATTTTTTGTTAAGACGCGAAAAAAAGAGTTTTTTTTGTATCGTGGACTCTTTATTTATTTTGTTTGGCCAAAGGCTATTGTGTATGGACGTCAGTCCGAATAGGAAGATGATTTTAGAATTCTTCGTAGTATAATATACATACTTATATGCATTAACTATTAACTCATGTGTATGTACATTGTATTAGTTTGTTGTGCACACAAAAAAATTTCACTTGAAGGAACGTTTCAAGCCAGGAGGAATAGTAGAACTATCCGCTAGGCTAGTTTCATTCTTTTGATGATGTTTGTTACTTTTGTTATTGTGTACAAACACAGGTGAATGTGTATAGCGCAGGTAATGATGATATTCCAGCAATGTAATGAAGGCATGATGATAATAATATGTAATCAAATATTTCAAGGATAAGAAGAAGTGACTGTTAAATGCATGCCTCTTCATTTCTTTTCTCTCTTTCGACATTTTCAATGTTTCATGAACTGAAACAACCATTACTAAAAAAGACAATGATGTAATGGATTTCATGATGTATACAAATACAATACATTATATGTATTAGCATTTTTCTGTCAACAATCTTGGACTCAGTCATGCAGTATATTATAAGTAGTTGCATGTCCGCCATATAAATTCTTCCTAGGAACCTCGTTGATGATGGGTGACTGCAAAAAATGAAGTGTCGTATGAGGTTGGTCGAATTTTATAAGAAAATAATGTTAATTAATCGTTAAATCTTGTAATGTTGACGCACACACGTTGGAGCTAAAATGTAGGAATACGAATTTAAGTGTATGGACTGTGCATGCGTTCGCATTGACGGTTGAAATTGGAGGCCTCGCTACCTCCGCATACATTTCATTTTGGCCTATTGCTATTCTAATGACAGTAATGACTTTTTCGATCCAGTGAGCATATTAACCTTGGGAAGAAGAGTAAGTTTATAGATGTTAAGGTCACATGGAATGGAATGCTATGATAAATGAGCGATCAATCTGGTCTTCATTGCCCCTAATTTTGTTCACAGAAGTTTCAGTCGATATTAGTGTCGGGTCGGGGAACCGATTTTTTTTGCAAGTAGGCACGGAACGGCACGAAACAATAAAAAAATGGTTTTAGTTGTAAGCAAACTTTTGGCCTACATAATCGCTTATGCATATCACATTCATTATAGGCATGAATATTATATGTTGTAACTAAAGTAGGATATTTTAGAACTAATGGAATCGCTGGAAATCGACTAGTTAGTTTGGAAACTAAATCAGAATGTGTGTGTGGCATGGCAAAATGTTACAAGTTCATAATCAAACTTCAAGCAGTGTCTCTTCCCCTTCTTTTCTTTAAGTATTTGTCTACCTTTTTGTATAACTCAAGATTCCCATGTAAAACAGCAAAACCTAGACTGCTTCCTAATGAATATATAATGGCCACATATATGTACTTATATATATGATACTTATGATTAACCAGATGATAGTCCAGGTTTAGAGTTTCAAAAAATCGTGATCAGAATAGCCTATTACAGGAACCAGCATCAAAGATATAATGCGAGAATGATGAGTCTAATGATGAGACAAGACAAAAACAAAATTTTTTCTAAAGATTGATGATTTCTTCTATACTGGTTCAAATTCAAATACACATCAGTCAGACATTATCTTACACTCACTGTGAAGGAAATCGTTTCTAATGGACGAGATGATGGATCACGAAACAGAATTTACATGGAGAATGTCTTCCTCTCGCTTCCCACATTTTTATTTAGGTCACTAGACGCTTTGTTTTTTCTATCAAAATGTATCTTGAGAGAAGCAAGTGTATTCCCATTTCCTATAATGTCATAAGAAGTGTAGTGAGAGTGACGAAGATGATTATGATTACATTTCATGGAAGTAGGGTAAAGAAACTGGAATGTTTTTGTAAAGTCATGCATGACATCATGTAAATTAAAAGTGGGAGCGCATAAGACAAGTGCACTTTTTCATGAAACAAGTGTACTTGCAAGATGAAGCTTTGATGCATCAAAGAAATTTTTAAAAGACATGCAAGCATTTGCTTCATATCACGTCACATCACGGCACTTCCATCGTTCCATCCAACTTTGTTCATTTCAGACTTCAATTTTTCCAGTGAAAGTGTATATATTCACTTCATGATCACTAAATCATCAGTTTTTTATAGAACAATGCATCGACCATTTTTTTATATCTGTTGTTCAACAAGTGCTTTGGTCGGAAAACAAAACGAATTAATTTGATGTAACTTAGATGTTTATCCTCTTTCAAGAGCATTCTCGAATGTATACTACATAATATTGTAATTTAATGTACTTCTCCTGCACAAAAGCATCTGATAAAAAATGTTCGTGTAAAAAGAGTTTAGTAAATTAAAGAACAAAAATGTTGATGAATTGCGCAGATTTGTGTAAGCAGTCAGCCATGTAAATACACTGGAATGGAACCATTCATATAGATATAGACCATATAGATCACCTCTTATATACATAAACATACAAAAAAAATACGTACATTTATATTATGTTCGTAGCTCATATGATTATTCTTTACAAAATCATCAAGATGAGCTAAAAGAGCAGTATATAGTTGTATAGTCTATCGCTATGTGTGGTACCTAATTTTTAATCACGTAATACACTATTCTTGGCCATCAGCATTTAACTATTTAGGTATGTAGGCTTCACTTGGCGGTGTACCTGTCTGCCTGCATNCTGCCTGCATTCCTTAAGTAATCAACCAAGGTCAAAGCTGTCTCCTTTTTAACCAGTTTTTTTGTTGCTTCCTATCATCCTACCAACCACTTCTCATATATGCACCTCTCGTGAAGCACACACCACACCACCACATCACTTGTACATAACAGGGGTTCTCCGTTTTTTTTAGCGCAAACATAAACACTGATCATCTTCATATGCTAATGTTATAGTTTGTGCGCAGCTGACAAATGAAACACTGAAGAAGACACTGGCAAACAACAAATTAATAACAAGTGTGACTCCCCATTCCCATCATGCGCGTTATCACCACATGTCATCACTGAAAATGAATCAGATGAGTGAGAAAGATAAAATGCCTAAGTGGTTTCGTTACTCCTATTTTTAACTTTGTAAACACAATGCACACGGATCAAAATTTTCAATAAGTTTGGTGAAGGTGTCAAGATTTCAATATAGAATGACTTAAAATTGGGTAGGAAAGTTTAGGTGTGCAAATTTCTAAGCGTTTCTCACATTTAATCAACTTTGTTTCATCTTATTGATTTGCTCATATTGGATCATCAATAGAATTATTAAAGAATGTGTTCCTTGATTTGTTCCTCCATCATGATTACTTCCATATTCCAGACTTTTTTGCATCTCGAAGCTCATGCACAGCATATATATTTTGACAGAGCGCTACACAACATTCCAATGCGACCTTTTTTTAAATTTTCAGTAGCCTAAAATGGGCAGTCATGGAAAATGTATTCAGTTTTTGTAATTGGAATGGAAGAATGAAAGAAACACTCCTACAAATTTGTCATCGCTCATTATACAGTAGTAAACTTCGGGATTCTTTGAATAGAAATGTTTTATTGATTTGTGATTTGTTTATCATTCTGCAATTGCATGTATGTATTAAAAAGTATTACATTCATATTTTTATTTGCATACTTACAATGAAAAAGGAGAGCTCTGCTAACCTCAAGATCAAAATCGAGGATAGGATGACTTGTAGAAAAGGGGATTTTTTTCTCTCTCTAGCGTTGTGATTTACTGCTTCATTCGACTCACGAATGAGACCTCTCTTTTTTCGCAAGTCATATAGTCATAGTCAGTCATAAGGGAAACAATTGAGGATTTAAATAGCAAAATTTTTACATGTTTTTTTAGATTTGGTTGAATGCATATAATATGCGATGATTTGATGATGTCTTGCTTGTCATGACTTTGATTATTCGGGTAGTTAGTAAAACTAGCGAAGTAAAATGAATTATTTCATTGTAGATTTGATAAAACAGTATTGTATTTATTCATTGCAATAAATAAAAAATATGAAGTTTAAAGTTTCATGAGCAAATTTCGTTCAAATTTGATGCATAAAAATAAAGCATTATATAACCATACTTATTGCATTTGATAAAATCACACTGAACGCACATGATGATAGTTATTACAATCTTGCGAACAATATAGAACCGCCAGGTCGAATTAACCTTTTGCCCTTGCCACACTGTTGAGAAGTGGAGATTGAATCGTGAAAATTGGATTGTGCATGAATAATGAGATTTTTACAACTTTACATAACGAACTGGAAGCTGACATAAAACGAGGTTTGGTTCTATTTTTGTTCTCATAAATGCACACAATGAAAATGTATGATGACGCGACACGACGTAGTATATCCGTAGAATAGTTTTATATGTTTATAAGTGTGCAAAAATAGTCAGCTTGAAATAAGTAAATAAGTGTTGGTGGTAAAAAAAAGTGATGCGAGCGAAGGACGAGGACAGAAATCTTTACAGTTTGTCAGTTTATATAACCAATCGATGGTTCTAATCGGAATTTCATTGTTGATAGTATAATATGCAATTTGCTTCAGGGAGTACCTAAATTTATGTTGCAGAATGCAACGCGGTGCGGTAGCATTATTATCTATGCAAGCGAGTGTTACAACTTTAACCGCTTTGTTCTCTATTGTACGTAATATTGCATGAAAATGGAGCAAATCCTAAGATTAATGTAGTATACTTACTACGCCTTTAGTTACACCTATCAAAAACGATATATTACAGTTTATTTGAATTTTTCTTCCACAACCAACAACACAATAGTTTTCCTGGAAGAATAAAAACATGAAAGACTGGTTCTAGAAATTTAAAAATTCACCATTATTGTGCTTCTATAATGATGCGTAAAGTACATTACATGTATAAACAACTTCCTTTTCTATTCATAATTCCTTGCTGATTCATAAAATAGTCTATAGGTTCATTAAGCTGTCCTTGATATAGTTTATTTGGTACATGTACTACAGCCAACTTTTGCAATTCGACGAAATAAAAATTTTATACTGAGAACTAGAAGTTGAAGTAAATCAGGAAATTATTTTAAGCAATATGTTACGTCTTTGAGGAGCATGTTTTATTTGTTATCCCTGGAAAAAGTATGCTGAAAAGTTACACGCATATTTTTATTCTGATAGTGACGAAGAGAGCGGCTTGTACCAAAGAAATTAGTTTAGCATACGTTTGTACCAGGCACTATATAGTTAGTTCACCTTGCGAAGATATGTCAATGTCAGAATAAGAGTTTCAAATTAATGTACATAAATATGAATAGGTGGGAGGCGTACATAAAAACATAATATTTTCAACTTTGAATAATTGGATTCTCCAGATTTGGAATGTGTTATTCATTAGCTCCAAGCTTTCGCAATGATATAACCTTGAAACTTATTTAAATAAAACATATGATTCCATCATCACCATTCAGGTTGGATAGTTGTTTCATAAATATTTCATAGGTTTTAGTGAGAAGTTGCTGGAACAGAGTGAATTGGAGCAAGAGCAAAGTACCTGTTCGACACGTGTTCTGCACAACCACATTGTTGATTTCTTGTACAAGATTAGGAATATAGGGATGGAATACTTATATTGAAGGATGGTCACTGCGGTTCATATTAGTTGTGCTGAAAGGAAGATATCTTTTTTGGAAGAAAATTACCTTTATCATAAAAGAGATCGCCTATTGTAGATAGCTAATCTATCCATGAGAAACATGCTTCGTTTTCGCATTCCGTTTGCACAATGATGATTATTCGTAAGGTAAGACATATTGAACTACTAATTGGATAGCTGATAAGAACGTGAGTTGGAAGTTGACACGGAATTGGTTATCACATCATCACAGGCAAGTTGTATCATGTAATTTCAGCAGCAGCAGTTCCCAGCTTGGAGTGAATGCAAACATAATCTAAAAACTTTTGATCGCATGACATGACATGGAGATATGGGATTTCTTCATTTGTTAACGAGAGTTTTCTACCAGACTGGATTAGTATCAAAATGTGTCTATCTAACATCCACTCGATGATGTTCACTCTTTTGTTGGACAAGGACATGATGGATAGCCACACATGCGAGCTAATGTCCTCCTGAGAACAAATGGATTAGCCAAAAAGGAGAAATGTAGGAAAAAGAACAGGTGCACTTTCCCTTAAAAAAGATTGAACACGCAAAGATTGAAACAGTATTGGGTTTATTTCTTCAAGCATTATTTTCATTATTTGAATCATTTTATGCGTGTGAATTGTTAAAGAATTTCATTGAAACATACACTCATGAGAAACATGAAATTTTAGAAATGTAAGTCAGTAAGACAAATTGAAACAAATATTATTAAGTTGTACGTGCCTTAAAGAAAAGTGAGATAGTGAGATTGCGTTTGCGTTTTTGCGCATTGCTTCGTACTAACAGTTTCTAGCAAGTTTCTCAATCCTTTTCCATTCATGAACAATACCATAAACCCTAAAGAGTTGTTGAAAAGTACTGTAATTCAAACACACTTTCAAAAATCCAGTCTAAACTAGAAGTTGGATAATGGTAAAAATCATGTAGCATCTCAAACATATCTTTTTTTGATATCGTGTACGTAACTATCCTATGTTGTCAACTTATGAAGGCATCAAAATCAAGAGGAAATTCAGTTTTAAGTACTTTCATGCTAATAACTTACCTCCTGTCATATAATATCCTTTTTTGTTGCAATTAAGGACAAGCTAATTACCCCTTGTACACTCCTCACAATTAGTTCATAAAAAGCTCTTAACCACCATTTATCCAATGTTGTTACCGTGTTTTCATCATTTGCATACGCATTATTACTCCAAACACCTTTCCTTTAACGTCTTTTTTTACTTGTATAAAAAAACTTTTTCAAGAAAAGATACATAAATTCGAAATTACTTAAATGCTATCCATCACTTCACCAAGTCATCATCTATCTACACACTCCTCCACATCCACATCACTTTCGTTTAACTCCTGTCACTGCAATAAACTCTGTCAAATTGCACCTTTGTTGCGTTTGCATTGCATATTGCGTTCTCTTCTTCTCCTATTACGAAAGGCGGAGGATAATAACTCACAGATTGTGAGTAACAATCAGATTATTCCTTCTAAATCACAACCATATCATTACGCAGATACTGTAACAGTAGTCAACGAAAAGGATAGTTGACAGCGAGTAGAGTTGTAGTCAAAAGGCATAATTTTTAAATACGATAATGACACGTTCATATATATATTAAAGAAAAAAATGAAAGATTATCAATTATTTATTTGACTATTTTTTTCTTTCCTGAAACCTCAAAAACTACTTTTACTATTCATATATATTAGCTAGAGGAGAAGAGACACCTCAAATCTGTCAGAGAATTCATTCATAATATAGTGTAATACAAATTATTATGAATGTTTCATCTGCTCCTCTTTCTTCATTTACCATTACATCCCATCACACAATTTTACTGTTCACAAAAAATTGTGAAGTTGCAAAAATGGTGTAGAGCTGAAATCTGAGTATGTTATATGTTATGTTGAAAACAAAAATCAGAAAGGTTTTGAGAAGGCGGTTACTATCATAAAACCATTGTTGTTTTATGATTATTACTAAAGTTATACTAATACATGGTGTTTGATGAAGAATGGCAAATGTGCCAGTAGACTTTAATATTCTGTCTTCTTGTCGGCTCATCATA
>JAANSM010000208.1:0-36924 GCA_036850725.1 Orchesella villosa | reverse complement strand
GAAATGCATGTTTACAAAAAATTGCAGCACAAATTATATGAGCTAGAGATACAATATAGTAGCTCAAATACAAGAAAAGTAAGTGACGAGTCGGAAAATTGAAGTCGTCTCGTTTCTATTCAACATCATTCCTTCGATCTACTCTCTGAAAGAGTTAATTTCGTGCAGCAATAAAAAAGTAAAGTAGTCACATTATTTCACGAGGGAGAATGTTCTTCATAGTTTTATGTTAGTTCAGATTTTATGTCGGGTTAGAGGCGTCTTTTTCCCTCTATCTTGATTGACGACCCCGCAATCCCGAGTAAGAAAAGGTTGAGTAATATTATGGCAATAAGTAAAACAAATAGTCAATGAACATTCATAAGAAAAGTTAAAATCAACACGCAATAGATATTTTGTCGCCTTGCCTTGCCTTGTCCATTTATGTAATTTATCAGGTTTACTGCACTTAGCCTTGAGACTAACAAACTTTTCCATTGACTGTCACAAACTAATTTCATATTATGAATTACTGTTTTCCTTCACAAATTATAGTTCCAAGGGGTATTCTCCGTATTGGGGGAAGGAGAAACTATGATAAAATACAAGTCGTCCACATTTGTGGTATATGGCAATTCCAATTAATCAGTAAAAATAATTTTTCTTTCTAAGAAATTTCATGGAAATTGTCTCAGGTATTAAGTATTAGGTACTTGCAACATGGTTTCTTTAATGAAATTAAATTCGTGATTGCATGCAATATGGATATTTTGAAAGGCATGACCCTCATCAACTACTTCTCGCTTGATTATATCTCATTGTGGAGAAGTGAAAGCGACATGTTTCATGTCATACAGTTCGGCTAGGCTTGTAGATATTGAATTAATTGCAAGTTGCATGCTACTACTCAACCTATACCATTCTTTTTTGAAGTCAGACACAGGTACATACTTTACTCGTTTCCAGAAAGGTTTGCATGATTATATTGCATGTTATTCTCACAAAATAACCTGCATTGACCCACACCCAAGTCATATGACACAAAGCTTTCTTGCGACGCGTCTACATATTTTGTGTGTTCAGAAAAATATATTAGTCTTCCGAAAACCTTGTTGCTGGTGTGTTTTTGTGTGTTCTAATGATTCATTTAACAACTTGTCAGCATTTCCTTTCAGCTTCATTACCTACATCAACATACTTTTAACAAAGTACCAACTAAAAACGAGAAACGTACATAAAATGACAAATTCATGCTTGCATGAAGGGAAAATATAAAAAAAACCTTGGGGAAAGTTATTGTTTGCACGCATACATCCATTTTATCCTGTAGCAAAAACCCTGTGCTTCATCCAGCTTTTTTCCATTTTCCAAGAATGAAACACCTGATTTCCATCTCATTTAGTTGTGTGCGAGTGAGTAAAAGTCGAAGACAGTCATAAAAAATCTTTATTTGGTCAAGGTTGGTTGCGTGCTCAAATGTTACTGTTTTTATGTCTCTTTGAAACATTTCTGCTCCACTGTTCTGACGAGAAGAAGGAAGGAAACTCAAGATCCAGGGCATTCAATACCCATGCCTCATGTTCACTCATTCGTCCTTCCAAATTACAGTTAGTCAAGCCGAACAAAATGTCGGTCCAAAAAGAACAGACTTGCTAGGATAACGCTGCTAGTTTTAAGTATAGCGTGAGCTCATTGGATGATGAGGATGACCTTTCCCCGCTACATTTCTTGTTATAAAATTCGTAGGGGAAATTGCATTGAGAGTGTCCTGATTGGATGCAAAATATAGTGAAGAAAAATATGCTTTTTCTAATAATAAGTCGATGTTTTTGGGTCGTGTCTGTGTCTGCAAAAAAACCATATATGAAAGGCACAAGTCTCGCGTCAGTGGTCACAAGAAAAGTTCTTAATGAGGGAATTAACGAATACGAGAAAGGACTAGCATAAATTGTTTTCACGAGATTATCTCCATTTTAGCAAACTTAGCAAATGCATGCGCATCGAAAAAGTTTATGGCTCGGACGGAATAGGACATGTAAGAAAAGAAATATGGAAAGAGTGCATGATTTTCTGTAACAAAATGTGTTATGGATGATGACATTGGCTCCACTCTTGTAGTGTCGTCTAGTAAATGCTATATACATTTGATATGCATATATATAAAGAATATATGTTGTGCTTGTAGCGTTTAACGTAATCTAGCGTCACACATTTTAGGCAATCTTAAACTTTTCAAGCGTGTTCTTTTTTCGCTTTGCTTCTTGTTCTGTCTACAAAAGATAATGAGTAAAAACATACGTGTGCTTAGTATGTGTGGGGAAGGAGCTAGAAAAAGTTCATAAATGTGTATGTGCAATTAGTTTTTATTGCTCTTCTCTCACCTTACAAATAAAATGAATCATGTGCTTTTTAACTAACTTTACACTCTGTTCACTCACACAGCCGAAATTTACGAGTATCCCACTTATTCCAGACGAAGAAGCATATTAACTTGTTTTTTTCTATACATTTTTTTCTTGAAAAGAGGATAAAATTGCAACAATTATGCAAATGATGCATATGACAAGCACACGTACAATGGCGTGCCCATCTGCAGTAAAGACAAATGCACAAGGGCAGTCAATCTGATGGAAATAAATTCATTTTATTTGAGTCTCAAAAGTTCATAGTAGTAAATATTAAATATACACACATACACGCCTCTCTTGTTTCAGTTTTCACACGTTTTTACATCTCTCTCTCTCTCACTCTGTTTGTATACCCCCACGTCACTGGCTCCGGCTCCACTGTCCGTCCTTATCACATTAAAATACGCTAATAACATGTTAAAACAAATACTCTACTATACTCGTAAGTATATCACGAAATCGTATAGTTATAGGGAAAAACATGTAAGATCAATGTAGACAAAGACATTAATGTAAAACACACAATAAATGTATATATTTATATAACTTATATAAACTCCTCATCGTCTTACACTATCTCAAGGTTTGGCAACTTGAATGAACAACTTGGCGTTTTTTGGCTGATGCTTTATAAAACAGCGCTCATGTGTGTTCTGCTGTTTCTAGAAATACAATTTTTGTTAACAGACATAAAAAATTAGGAGCATGTTTTCATACTATTATATATACACACTAACTTCATTACTACAATACAACTGCCTCAACAAAACTCTTTTGCTCTATACTATATATCTATGAGATTACTCTGCATTCCAGTCGGAGCGGGCTGAAAATCGAACACAATCATGCTAATTAAATGACAAGAATGAATGAATGGGTATACATACAAAGGCCTTTTCTTGGTGCATAATATATAACAACATAACTGATACTACTCGTGTGTGCCATCTACTTAGTCATTAATATAGTAAAACGCTGTAGTTAATGTATGTATACGTTTTTCTTATTCTTGCTCTTTTGTAAACCTTTTTCATTATATCGAAATGTATATCTTGACACAATCAGCCGCAACAGTAGTATATAGGTGAACAATGAGCTGTTGTCACGATCCAGACCGTGTCGTTTTGTTTGTTAATGAAGCGGACAATTGGCTTGACTCGTGCAATATAACATCAACATTACAGACTTTTTCCAACGCAAATCAAGTCACAAGTCATCATATCTTTTTGTTTGTATATGAGAAATCTGTCAAATGAAGACGCAAAGGTGACTTTTTCATTTCCAATTGGGAAAAGTAGCAAAATGTATTCCACATAGTTGAGGCAGAACAAGTGCGAAAGAACAAGTTTGAGTATTTGAGTTTGTTGAGAAAGAAAAGGGGAGTATTATAAAAAAAGTGAGTGTCTTTTTTCTGTTTTCATGAACTGATTCTATTTTTAGACAGGCAAGATGAAGGAAAAAACTTGGATATCTCCTAACTTCCTTTCCTAACGACTGCAATACACACATTGACATTTTGGTTGTGGTGCGGCTTTGAAATTCACATACATATGAACTTTACAATTATTGTTATTATATATACAAACTTACAATAGGCGCATCCATTGGAATATTTAGTTGGTATATATTTCAAGAGTGTTGTATGTTCTATATAATATGCATTTTTGAATGTGCACATGACGCCTGTACGTTACATGCTATATTACACACTCTGCTTCTAATGACGCACCAAAAAAATCTGTCAAATATTCGTTTTGCTAATAGCCTTTCTGTTTTAATGCATTGTACACCTTCAAGATATGCTATATCCTTTGGCAGGAAACAATCAGGAGAGTTCTTTAGAGGTCCAAAACATTCTCCCATCTTTCTGGCTCCAGTTAATTAGCAAAAATTAAAATTTTCGCATTTTTCATTGGTATTCGCTTCAAATTCGCTGTTGCAGGGTTTTTGTCTAAATCCAGTTGCAAAACAAAAAATTTCGCTTCAATCATAGAGATTCTTAATCTGCATATTATCCCGTCTCGTGTGAAAATGGCAAGATGATGGAGGACGAATGAATTTTCATGGATGATTACTAGGTGTATGCAAGGATATATGTGGATTTGTTCATCATCCTCTTATATTTATATGAGCAGTTTGCTTGTGTAATCCAGTGGCTTAGTAGAGGCTGGCTAAAACGATGATTCTTTTAGGCTACTGATCATGATCAAGCCGGGAAGCCGCCCCTTAACAATTTCTTTGATGTATGCCTATGAAATCAGTGTAATTCGATGTGAACCCATATATGTACATGTATGCGCAACTCTTTGAGAGGAGCTATAGTAGTCACTGATCATTCGTAAAATAAGGGTGGTATGATGATCACAAAAGCTGAAATAAATATTTATAATAATATTTTTCCACCATTTACTTTTTTTGCCCACCTGAAGTTCAGCGAGGAAAAACGGCTGGAGGCAATGCAAAAATGTGTGTATGTGTTGTGTGGAATCTAGTATATTATCTCTGTATTCTGTATATTATGTGTACTGAGAATCTGAAGAAGAAAACAGCTTTTGGGGATGACGACGAAGAAGAGTAAAGGGGGACTGTGAAAACCAGCCAATAAAATATAATTACAAATTGGAACAAGACAGGACATAATGATACGTCAAATTAATGATCATAATCATTGTGCTCACTCTACATCTGCACATGTTCATGCGTACACAACATGAAGAAATGGGATGATACATGGATGTTGCTTTATTAACAATGTATATCGAGCGCTGATTCCAGTTTGCAAACCACTACTTGTTTTTTACCAATTCCTTATTAGTTTTTAAGCTTTTACTTAGATTGAAACGAGATGGTGATCAATAAGAGGTATTTATAAATCATGAGCTTGTTAGTAAAATGCGTGTCACATTGCGTTTAAAGTAAATAGTGAAGATTTTTTTAAAGAAAATTAGTGACACAAACAGAAAATAATTTCGTTACAGTCTACAGTTGAAAATTGGGAATAAAATCAATTTACCCAACTAAAATTACTATCTCATTCAGAAAATCCTTCATTCTATAACCATATTACGATTCGAAAAATAAAGAAAATAGCATTAAGAAAGGCAATAAAAAACAAGAGATTTCATTTGGTAAACAGAGGGATAATTCATTCAGTCAGACTCAGCGCCAGCCTGCCCAGCTCAACAGAATTTAATATGAGAAGCCGAAGGAAAATTATATCACAATTTATTTTCTGGCCTTAACTCGCCATAAATAAGTTGAAAAATTGCGTGCATAGAAAAAACAGATGTATTTATTGTTTTGTTATGCAGTGTATGAATACCTAATATCAAAGGTAAAAACTACACCAAGTAGGTACATACACAACATAATATAAATTGAGTAAAGTAAATAGCATATATATATATACACATAATATCTTCATGAGTTCGCTCCCCACTTGATAATTTAATGTATAATAGGTGACGTTCTGTGGCGTCGCGACTCTCCGATTGATATTTTATTCAAGTTGAGAACGATGATGATCAATTGTAATGAATAAATTTTAGACACGCACCACGTCATCATTATCAGTCAGTGGTCGTCGGGTGATTACTCTGTCATTTCCATTTCTCTCTCTCTCTTTCTTTCTCTCTTGATTACTCATAAACTCTACTTGTGTAGTATCACATCACATCAAATCAGAGTGTAGGACACCATTCCATAAACTCATTCTAAACTAAAGAATAAGAATCATTTCTTGTTAAAATTCACATTTTTATGTAGAGTGGAATGTAAGGGAAGGGATGCCAAAAAAAGATGATGATGATTGGCTTTTAAATAGGGACGTGGTTACAAATAGAGATGAGTAGAGCATAGTGGTAATAATGGGATAAAAGGTTATTGAGAGCTAACTCGGAGATGGGCACGCATATAATATTTAAGAATCGAGTTTCAGCAAAAAAATAAGTGGACTATACTTAAGGCCATTCATTTGGCTAAAAACTTCTCTCTCTCTCTCTCTCTCTCATCAAGAGAGTTAGCTTTTGATACAGAAGCAGCATCAGAGAGGAGTAGGTAGATATTATGCATATATTGTTCTTTTTCGCAGGTTGGCAAATAATAAAATAATATGCAAATTGGAGAAGGCCCTAAATTGGTTTCACTTTGATGTTAACCGATTCATCTTTTGATGGGTGCTTTGGCTTGCTTTTTGCTACCTGCTTACCATAAAAAACTGTGTGTGTATCTACTACTGCTGGGGCTACTGTGCTGAACTTAAGGAGATGAGAATTATTGAAGGTCGTCTACTTTCTGAAGGCTTCTAAAATGCAGAGTATATCTAAATTGTGTAAAGTTTTCCTCAGTGAAACGACAAGACAGGCGTCTCACAGGTTACCGCATCCCACCACATCACCAACAACTCATTAACCGTTCGTTCGTTTTTATATTAAAAAGGGTATATAGGAATATATACATAAGTATATATAAGAGGCGATGCCCACAACAAGTTGCTTTTTATTTTATGAGCTACTGTCAGTGATCTGCTCTTCTCAATATCCTATCAAAATATTATCACCTTAAGTGAAGTGTGTGGTCAACTGCACCCATAAACACAAAATGAAGTAATCTTTTGAGAGAGACGCGACTGAAAAAGTATTTGCATCCTGTTGTACTTCTACCGATATAGTCCTGCAAGTCCTTTTTTCAACCTTTCACTAACTACTCGGCATTCCCCGTTATGGGGATGATGCTTTCTTTTCTATGCCCTTTAACAAACAACGTGAGAGGGGATTTTTTAAGAAATAAAAATCATTACAGATTCTACTTTTCTTAGTCAAATGGTGAATGAACTTGGAAGTAAGGAATGGACGTTTTTTTAGATCTTTCTTTCTCAAATTCAAATTGTGTTTAGATTTTCAGATCAAGAGTATGTTTACAAACGCAGTCCTTCTATCAAAAGAAATAGGCAATAGATAGTGAAAGAGAAAGGATTACGAGTTGCCTGATCTAAAGAGTTTCTTTTAATGTGTCAGGTGAAATTCCACGGAAAATAAATCTTTAGAGAGGCTTGCATCAAGTTGAAAAAAAAACGACAGGAGGCTGGGCCGTCTTTTTCTTTGCTCTTGAGTCTTATACAACTAACGAATGATCAAAAGAAATCTGTTACAGAAGAAAAGGAGAATATGAACATTCGTAAAATGGTTTATAGTATGTATGCAAGGCAATACCAAATGGGTGGCCCCCTATTCTCGTCCATCATTTATAAAGATATATACAACAGCAGGTTGAATTCTCATTCGTTTCATAAAATATGATTGAATAACTTCAGCAAAGTCGCTCGTTTTTTTACGAAAACATTTACGAGCACAGATTTCATTTGGAACACCTTTCTTTTTTCTATTGCTCTCGCAATAGTGCATGATATAAAAATACTTAAGCCAGCATTTGCTTTCTTATGCTTTTTTAATGGATTTCAAAGTGAATTTCAATTTTTAAAATGTATCATATTTTTGTATTATTCAATGTGTAGGTTCAAAAGAAGAGAAGGATTGTAGGACGAATTCGTTGCAAGAATGTTAAAAATGACTGTCCCAAAGTGGATTGTGCTGATGCCATCAGTCTTCCTGGACAATGTTGCAAAATGTGTCCGGAAGTTTACAGAAGTAAGTGTAGTAGATATAAAGGCAATAAAATAATTCTTTCTTGTATTTCAATGGATGATTCAACGTTTGCAGCTATGAAGAAACTTAAACTGTACTATAAATAAGTATATCATTTTTGCTGACTCAATTTTATTATGGTACAGATGGAACGGATAAGGGTAACTCAGATGGCTTGTATTCCGAGGATGATGATAAGAGCGACGTGAACAACAAAGAATATGCTGCTCTTCTCACACCCCGCTCTTCAACAATGATCAAATCTTCAACAGGACTGGGAGAGCCCATGCAAGCAGGTTTGGCTGCGGGCCGTTTCATGTTTCTTCACAAGAGCCTCCACTACTCCTTCGTGTACAATGACGACATGCCAAGACCAAAATATGTACAATTTGTTGATTCCGAGGGGAATGTGGTGGAAGAGCAAGAAGTCACCATCAACAACTATCAGCAAGAGACTCGCAAGATTTGTGGAGTCTGGCGGAAAATGCCACGGGTGTATAGGAAACTGTTGAAAGAGGAAAAACTGCATGCCGCTCTTGTGACGGAGAAAGTGGGAAGTGACAATGATCGGTTTCTTGGAGGTCGTGTGGCAAAGCAGAAATACGTCTCGTCTGAGATGTACAGCTCCCTTCTCGAGCCTTCATCACAAGTGGTAAGTAGAATAAAATTATATTTAATATCTACGAATGAGCATCATCATCTGCATACAGCATCCATTAAGAAGCGTATGGCTCACATCATCACGCATGCCAAAACATTACTATATCACGTCACAAGTTGTGTTTTTTCTGATTTCAAGAAAATTTGAGCTTGTTTTTGAAAAATTTGTTTCGTGAATAGTATATGTATTATGGTATATACGGTATATCAATGCACATTTGTGATAATTTGTCGTTATTTATTTAGGAATCCGGAGGAATGGCAGTGATCACGGTGTCACCATCCACAGGCTCCATTTATTTGAACCTGGTGTTTAATGGCGATTTTGACGAGGAGAGAGATATTGCAATTGCTGTGCGAATTGCAGACGCATCCGGCTCTGGCGTCGAAGAGACCGTTACCATTCCAAAGATTTCTTATGACACGAACTCTATCGAGGTTCGTTCCATTTTGGAATTGGAACAGCTCCAGTCCCTCTCAAGAGGCACACTCTTCATAGTTGTTTACTCTCCCAAGAATCCCGATTTCAAATTGATTGGATTCATTCAAGCGAGGTGAGCATATTTCAATAAAAAATATTATAACATATTACGCACACACATGAGTTTCATATTTTTAATAGGATTTTGAGTGTATGAAATTTGGACAGTATGAAATAAGATGATGGGCTTATCATGTAAACTTTTTTCATGCGAAGTGTGAATTCCTGTGAGGTGGCATTTTAATGATAACATTATTATTATTAATATTATTAATCAAATACGATATTTGTATCTATGTTTTTAGGACAACTTGTGACATTTTTGACACTGTGTTGGAGCCAGAAGACTCACAAGCTGTACCGGGTGGTCTCGCATGGGTTTACCCTTTACCCGACGGCTCTTGGTCGTACAACGTTCAGCTCGCACCAGAACATCAGCCCCAATCTGTAAAAATAGAAACGGGACGGAAGGTCTTGGAGGATTTGCAATTCAAAACACTTGGCTCAAATATGACACGTCAAATCGTGTCAGGCATGGGACCCCGTCATTACCAACTTCTCTACGAAGAAAATATTTACCTATCCATTGTCACTGACAAATCAAATCTTCGTGGACGCCTTACCTACAGGATCTTTGGAGACTCTCAACTCTCTGATGCACCCATGATGTTGGAGCCTAATAGCAATGTTGCTGCTGATCTGCGAACCCAAGGCTTGATTTGGATGGGGGTTGATCATGATTGCGGTCTCAATTACCAACTCACTTTGAGCCAGCGTCCACAAAGCGACTTGATGCGCTTGGAAATAATGGAAACGCTTGGTCTCCAAATCAAAGGACTCCCTGTCAAGTCATATGTGCTGGATAACTTTGAAGCTAGTGAGCACGAAGGCATTTACAATGACTTTTCAAAGTAAGTTCCACTTCCAATTCCAACTCTTTATCAAAGTGTAGCATACATTTAACATTTAGAAAAGTAGCTAATATAATATATCCTTTCTTTTTATTTTATAGGATCACATTTGCCCATCTGAAAGCTGGTGACGCCATGTTCAAGGTAGTTCGTGTCAATGATTCCAGTCTGTTGGCATCTTCTGTTATCAAAAACGTAAGTATTTCGCAAAGAATGTTGTTTTTTATGGGACACACATAGTAGTAGTTAGTAGTAGTAGAGTAGGATAGCAAAACGAATGGTTGAAAGATTAAGTTATTTTGCATGTGTTACGTATAAATCTTGTCATCAGAGAAGCATCAGTTTATGCATATATACGTGTATAGGCAGTGTAGGCATAAAGGCTGAAATGGGGAAAAGGGATATTTTTTCGGCAAAAACTGCTTTTATGTTCTGAATAAAATTTATTTGGTGAAGGAGAAGTGTGAAAGCGTTTTGGATTTTCAGTACTGGCAGCCAAGCGTATCCACTGCATATTTGCAGTTTGTCGTGACTGTTGTTTGTGCATGTTCTAGAAATCATATTATATGATTCCCTTAGAACGACCATGATGATGATGATATTACTATCTCATGTGCATAAACAAGGAGACACAACAACGTACATAACATCACGTATAAATACGAGGGCACAAATTGTTTACTTGATAGCTAAACTCTTCCTATATAATATATGGATTTCGTTATATGTGTTGTATGTATTTGTATGTATAATTTTTGATGATTTGTGATTTTAGGTTCGTGTGCCAACTTCGTGCTTACCCACCGCAGTAGAAAACACTAACAGTCCTGACTACTCTTTGGACCCCAGTCCTGCTGAAGATGAATTTTCAACAGTGGCCAATGGCAAATGTTTCTATGATGGTATGCCTTTACCACTATTTTCATGATTGCAACTTTAGTTTAGCTTCTTTTTCTTCATCTCCCTCATGACTATATCCATATTATTTGTAACTTTCATCTTTGAGTCGGAATTTGCTTTTTCAAAACGGACATTGAGATATGTGCCATCATTTTGAAAATGAAATGTGATCCATTTTTGTTTATTGTTCTTGAAAATGAATTTTTCTTTTGATGTTGCTTTTACAGGGAAAATGCGAGATGAGTATTCCCAGTGGACCCCAGTAAATGACACATGTTCCATTTGTAATTGCTACAAAGGTCAAGCAAAATGTGAGGCTGTCATGTGTCCAGCTCTTGGCTGTGCTAATCCTGTTCTCCTTACCGGAGAATGTTGCCGATCTTGTCTGAGTAAGTCTTGGTTTTCTCTATTCTATTTTGTCACAAACATTTTTTATTTTGCTTTTCTGTCTCGCATCTTTGTCTCGCAAAACAAGCGCTTTTGTAAATGCTTGTTCTCTTACGATGTTTGTTAAATATAATCTCCATTCGCACCACTACTCTGTCAACTGTCAACAGCACTCATTATCAAATTCCTCCCATTCCAAACTCCTCTTTTGCTTTCCTGAACGAATTTCCCGTGACTGACACATCAAAAAATGAGTCACTTTTCTTGTCTCGTATCGTCATCCTTATTATGTCCTTTCCACATTTTTGTCATTTGGCATGCTTTACATGGCGCCTCCTCGTCCGCCGACACTTACTTTTCTTGCTTACTAATTGACCTTTTTTAGGAATTTATCACCTCTGTGCTCACTTCCATTTTCCCCAAGATTCTTTCTGCACTCTCCTTCTAATTTATTTCACCCTCATTGCCATTGCATTTGATAATATTTTTCATGCAAAAATACGACAGTTGATGGTTAGCATATTGGGCCGTTTGTATTCTAATGTATTAATGTATATTTACTATTGGGATTTGCAGGCACTGAGCGATCTAACACGAATCGGGGTCAGGGCTGCAACGTTGAAGGGGACCGCTTCCACCCAGCTGGCTCATCTTGGCATCCATACATGCCTCCTAATGGCTTCATGATCTGCACTACTTGCTCTTGTCGGGTAAGCACATTTCACATGTGTACTGATTGAGAAATCATTTTTAAAACATTTGCATATACTTATTTATGCTTGTATATATTTATTTGTATCTTTATAGTCTGACACTTTAACGGTGGAATGCACACGTCAAAAGTGCCCGGTTTTGGATTGTGCCCCTGAAGACGCTGTGTATCCTCAACCGCTGTCTTGTTGCAAGAGTTGTCCTCCAAAGAAAGAGAGCACCAACAGGGACATTGCTGTACAACCAAGGTCTGAAATTCTGAATGCAGGTGGATGCAAATTCCGGGATGAACTTCATGAAAATGGGACAGAATGGAATCATCGAATTGAGCCGTTTGGATATATTCCTTGTGTCACCTGTTTTTGTTCGGTAAGTCATTCATTCTCTACAAAACTTCATTTTAATATGTATTATGTATTTACTCTAGATTTTTGGTATTGATTATCATTATTTTATTGTCTAACAGAATGGAAAGACAAATTGTGGTAGGAAGAAATGTCCCTTATTGACCTGTCCAGTGAAGGAACTACTCCAAGGTCAGTGTTGTGAGACTTGTGCGTCATCATCAGAATCCCCTTCAGGTATCATCTCCAGAACTTCTCCGTATCCATCAAAGTCAGCATCCAGCACCCCTCAGTCGAGGTACAAGAAGCCCTCCAAGCACAGGACGAAAACTGTGCACTCTCAGTAAACTGAGGTGGAGAGCCTTGTTTAACTAGCTACTTTTTACCAGACTTTTATTATATGCACATGCTATTAGTTTCCCCGCGCGTTTGATTATTTGTTAACTGGGAATTTTACGCAACTACTATTATATACTTACCTGATAAAAAATCCACATGATATTACATATGCACTTAAACTGAGTCTTCTGTTTTGTGTCATTGTAATATTTGAATGATAAACCTCGCATTTACTTTAATGTTTCAAAGTTATATCTGAATTGTAAATAGAATATATTCTGTAAGTATATTAACACATTTATTATTTTAATTTATCTTCTACTATCTCACCGACATATTTTTCCAATTTTTCCTCTGCAGAAAGATTGGCAATATTTATTGGGTTCAAATGACTTTTTTTCATGAATGAACAGAAAATAGCAATGGGAAAAATGTGAACAAAATATTAGGTTTCATGATTGATAATAGCAGGCTATTATTATTCAATTTGCTTAACAAAAAATACTAAAAACCTAAAAAAACTGTCAATGTTTGAATTTCATGAGGGAAAAAAGAACGGGTATTAGTTTTTAGGTTAATTTTTTTGTAGAAACATTTTTCTTTAGAATTTAAAGCATACAAATGATGTATTTTGAAGGTAAAAGCTATATAGATACTAATATATAGTAATTTTTTTGAAGCAAGTTAAGTTATGCCATATATAAATGCGCTAATATATTTTTGTGCTTATAGAAGGGAAAAAAGAGAGAGAAGCTATCACTAGTACTGCTATTGAGCCTCTAATTTTGCAAGATTTTTTTTATTTGCTTGATTTTGTTTTTGTTTTATGTACATATTATGTAAATAATAGCTTCATCGTGTTCATGCAGAAGAGTAAAAAGTATATCTCTTGTGTAATTATGCTGTACTGATAGGGTTTTCTTGTTGTTACTGTCCATTAACGCCAATACATAGATTTGCAGACAGATTGAGCGTCATTATCGTTTTTATTCGTATGATTTACTACTACTGTGTACCTTACTACAAAATAATTATTTTTTTGTCTTTTGTTTCGGAGGGATCATTACTAATATGACCATGATCATTGTTTTGTCTTTTTATTTATTGAGTAAATCACATTATTATATAGAACTAAGTGAGTTATAATGATGTTTACCAGTATTTTTATGTTTCGATTTGGATCGAATTCATACTGATAGTGTACTATATAAGTATATATATTGATAGTTTCTGAGTATTATTCTCTCTGCCTGCATGCGAACAACGATGAATTTAGATGATGATGATGGGACGAGCTTTTTTGAGTTTTGTGAAGAAAAAGATATATACAATTCTTCTAAAGATGCCATATAAATAGTTGATACTCTTGCTGCCGCTGCTAAATTATATATATATATATATATTGTACTAGTTCGAGCTAACCATACCATATATAATTTATATAATTGTAACAGCGAAGGAATAAGATGATGAAAATTTGTCGTTTAAAGAATGACTTTTTGATACTGTTATTACTACAATGTCTACTACACTACTTTATTGTAATAGAGAAGAGCGGTAGTGGAAAAGCAACGAAAATTTATAGATTATAATATACTTATTACATGTTATAATATATATATAAACTTGTAAAAAAAGATGCCAAAGACTGATATGATATATATGATTAATGAAGAAAAACTGTTTGAAACAAGTTTGGAATGCGGAGGATTTACAATGCTAGGCTTCATTCTGCTTTTTTACGTTCATTTTATTTGTCAACTTGCAAACATTGTGGTTTCATTATTACTTAATATATCAAATATAAAAAATATATATAGAGGAAGCCGGAAACGGATTAAGATGATGGAGTATATATATACATGCCATGTAAGCTGAAACGTATTTACATTGCATTTTTAGGTTGCAGTTTTTTTCCTTTTTTGCATTTTCAAACTCTTTATCGTCCCACCACATAACATACTATCATACAACTTGTGTAAATGAAATTGAATAGAGTCTAATTATTATTAAAACATCACTGCTTTTGTACATCTAAACATATATATAAACTTGGCTTATGTACTTGATCAATAAGATAAGAGTATATATAATATAAAGTTGCATCGGTTCCTGAATACATGCTGATGATGATGATGATCAAGACTAACTATTGACTATGAAAAGTGAGTAAGTTGCAAGGAAGTAACGAAAATGAGGTTCATTTTAAAATAGAATTCTAAATGCATACACACACACACTAACGTGCTATATTTTAATTTATTTATTTTTCCTATTCTTGTAACATTTTTGGTCGACTGCTGCTTAATATTAAGTTAGAAATTAGATTATCGATTGTGTAGTCTAAGTAGTTAGTTCATGCTTCTCAAAAACTTGTTAGTTGTTAGTGTACTTTATGTATAGTATTAAGCTAAGGCACACATTCATTCTAGTTTAGCATGTATAAATTGAGTGTAAGAATTTACTAAAGAATTTGCATTAAAAAAAGTTTTACTTTTTATCCTAGTCTCAGATAAGAACATATACATAGATAATATATACTACAATAAATACAACAAAGGTTTACAACTGCTTTTTGCATGTCATGTTGATTTTTGTCGTTTGTATAAACTTGAGTTCACAAAGTACCTTGGTTTTGTTGCACTGTACTGAACAACATATTATTTCATATGTTGAATAATCTTTCTTTTTCGAACTGTGTTTTCGAATAAGTCGAAGAAGAAGAAGGGTTGTAGCATTTTTATTTTTTGAAGCTGGAGAAACGTAAAATGAAATGGAAAGAGTTTGGTCTCATCTTGTGTAAGAAATATTTAATAGATTTTAATGAGTATGTTTTAGCCAAGTTATGTATAGTTGTATGGTTTAAACTTAGCAGTGTTGTGCGCACGCACATATATATGCAGTGCGTTTTTATTTGCAATATTATATAAATATATGTATGTTATACACATGTGTATCTTATACTGTGAACTTGAGTAACAATACAGAAGTGAAAAAATTACTAAAATAACTAAACAAACTTGTTATTTTTATTTTCGGGCAAAGTTCTTTACAATATTCATCAATCATCATGGTTGTGACTGTGTCTATGCTCATCCTCAAATGTCAAATGACTGCCTACTGATTCGTCATCTTGAGATACATCTAACTTTGTCGCCTTTTTCGCCCAATAGAATAATGCATTTTTTCTTAGGATTCATAAAGGATTTCTTCGGACAATTCCAAGCGTTGGCAAAGACTGGAGAGTTTCGAAAACTGCCTTTGATCCTGAGTTCTCTTAGTAGAGGGCCATGTTTCATTCTGTGCTCAATTCGAGGTGTCGGAAATGTTTGGCAGTTTTGTCGAGCTATGCTGAGAAAGGCGACTTGACGAGGGGAATATTGCTCCAACCCTGGAAGTATTTGGTATCTGGGAAACTTTTCTGTTAGTTTTTCCTTTGCATGTTGCAACTCATAAATGGGCGAGCTTTTCTCTCCCTCTGTAGGTGCTACTGTTGAGTTGAAAATTGTGTCAATAACGAGCATTGTCAATTCTATTGCGAATGTGTTGGCCAGCATATTCATTCGGATTCCTGGAAGATGGGCATTAAGTTTCAAGTGGGGGTGGCCCCTCAAAGTCATGTTGGAGAAGGAACTCACGACGCAGTCGACTCTTTCTAAAAGAGCCTTTTTCAGTTCCTTCACGAGCATTACCTCAGTACGAGGCTCATATACTCGGGAGAACGATTCGTATAGTTGAAACACTACAGACATAAAAGTATGCAGTAGTAATAGATAGGAAACAAAGAATTACAAATGCACTGTGTCAATATTCGATAGTATACTTACAGTCTTCCAAAGCGTTTTGAACCAGAAAAACAGAAACCACATACTGCCCATACCCAGCTATATCTAAAACCCTAAATTATGTCAAAATAAAATATTAGAATCGTGGTTTGAAATCGTGATTTGAATCGTGATAAAGAATTTATTAGTAGCTTCTACTTTGATGCTTACGGCAAATCGTTGTCCATGTAGGGTTCTTGCATCGCCGCAAAAGGGATATCTGTAAAACGAAGAAAAAATGTCTGATATCTACATTATGTGGAGTAATCATTTCTTCCTAAACAAATGGAGTAGACTATTCAAACTTACGCATGAAACGAATAGTTGACCATGAGTCAGCGAAAGACATTTGGGTAATTTCTGTTAGTGAATACTCTCCATCAACCCACAGGTGAAATGGTGGTTTTCTTTTAGCTTTAACCACAGCATTCATTGCTTTGATGGAACGTGCCTGCATCACGTTTAAGAAATGATCCTTCGAACAATTCAACTACAAATGGTTTAGAAAACACAAAAATGATATTAAAATCCCGGATGACTTGAGATGATAATTATTCATTTAAACATTTGAATCAAACAGAAACACCGAATGGGCATATTACCGAAGCGTAGAAAAGTTTCAAGTGAGGTTTTAACCCTGAAAGAGGCTCAATAACCACCTTCAGTGTTTTACTGGTCTGCCAATAAAGACGCTTTTAACGCTGCAGGTAATTCTAATTGTTGAATGGCTCCTACATACGTGTCAAATATTTTGTCAGAAACCAAAGTCATCTGTAGAGCAGTAGATATGACTTGTAAAAATTAGCTTATAAGCGGTCACGCAATATATATGAAACAATTTTGTATTAGTACTTACATTACGATCGATAGCATCTGGATTATCAATCAACATTTTAAATCGATGAGCTGCTAGCACATGCAGATTCGAGAAAATAGATCTGAAGCATCTTTCTATTAGGCTGTATAGTAAGAATTTGGCGATATTTATGTGTGGACAACTATGAAGTGGAGTGGTGTGAACAATAAATCTCACCTTGACCCAGAAGTAGGGTAAATATGGAGCATAATATCCTGCATCTCTGTGTTCAAGTCAAAACCAAATACCTTGATAAGCTCCCACTGCATATACCTAACTGATGAAACAAAGAAAGCGAATAATAAACTAATATGTGGGAATATGCTGAATGGAGATCACTATAAATGGTAATGTTGTAAACATACAGATAGTATAGGCTGGTGTATTCATCAGTGTATCTTGCAAGTACATTAAGAAAAAGCGATCCTCTTTAGAGTAAAAGCTTGACCAAAGATTGAAAAAAACTTGATACTCGTCATAATTCCCTTCTGTATAGTCAAAAATTGCTGCTACCAAATCATCCCACTCAAAACGACCCCTCAACCTGACATAATTTGAATGGAATTTTGCTGGTTTTGGGACATTTTGGTTAAAGTTAGCTGGAAATCCAAATACTGAAGACTCTGCTCCTTTTGATCTGATGATGCTGAGCTCAGCTTCAAATTTCATAACAAGGTAAATAATAGTCTCGATTTCCTCGTCACCGTTCACATATACGAGATGTGATAATAATCTCCAAGCTTTTCGCATTGTTTCCGCATATTGTTCGGGAGGAGTCATTAGGACATCTAGAGCTGGCTTAGATAACTTAAACTGTAAACACAACATTATTTTAGTAGTTTGTTAAACATTGTAATTTTAGTACTCAGCAAGGGTTTACGAATGCAACTCACAATAATCGTATTATCAACCACGCCATCAAAATCGACAAAGAATAACCTATTCGTTTTTCTAAAGATTCTGCCCATGACACGAGCCACGTTAAACCTATGACTGGCCGAAAATGCACCTGCTTGCGGAGACAATATCCGAACTTGAGAAAACAGGTTAGTTAGTGGCATGGTCCCTTCCTCATCTCGTCTCTCTAAACTTAGAAAAAAATTAGGTGAATCATTTGTTTTGATGACGAACATTTCAAAAATTATCCGATTAATACAAAGTTATCAATGCGAAGCAAAATGGTAAACATATCTTCTCACTTGTGTTTATGCAAGCCTGGTAAAAAGGAAGAAGCTGATTTTCGGGGAAACTTGAGACTTTCTTCAAAAATTTATCCTTTAGTGATTGAAATAACAATTTAAGTTAGTTAGTTTGCTATCAATGACGTTCACTAACTTATCATTAAGGTATCTGCAATATCAATTTAAACCACAAACCAATTTTCTCATTTTGAGAAAAGTCCACCGGAATACCTTCTCTGTGTAAGTAAAGGGGTTCCCCAGGCCTAATCTGTTTCGGAGGAGGTCGCCTTTTAATATACGAACCACAGGCAAACTGGTAAAAATCGTCACATGGGTGAGTAGTTGGATCCATTGCTTTTTTTATCCATTGACCTATGCAAATAGGTTAGCCTTTTAAACTTCTTGTAGGTTGGAGTTTTTAACAGTTTGAAAGCTAAGCTTACCCATTCTGACACAATTGGGCGTATGACATGTGTATGGATGCTCAGTCGTAGACGATTTACCTATTATAACAATTGGAAATTAAGCTTAAAAACTAAAACCACAAAACCAGTTACACAAAATAGTTATTAACTTGAATAAATGATTGATTGAATGAATGACATCCTTGAAAGTTTTGTTTTTCATACTTAATATTAAAATTCCTCCAATCAAATTACTTATCACAACTAGAGTAATTAGAAACAGAGAAATACATATTCCACGGCCATTATCGTTCATAATGTTATCTTCTTCATCCCTACAGAAAAATCCAATAAGCTCGAGTCTTATCTAACTATTTGCAAACAAAATATTTAAGAGCTTTGTTTAAGAAATACCCTATTGGGTCATCAGGTTCATTGCTTCCACACAACCGAAAGTTCTCTTGATGCATATGGATAAAGTCATTTAGTTCTGTTGTAAGAACTTGATGTTCGGAAAGGTGATCCTGAGGTGGTGGTAGGTTCGAGTTAAGATCAACTGAGAGATTTTCTAGCAACCAATTTTCTGATGCTCTACTCTCCGTCAATGGCATCATGTGAGCTGAAGAATGCTCAGTTAGTTGGGAGGTGGAAACATTCCTTCCACCCGCGTTTGAAGATGTACCTTCGACTTTTTGCAGAAATTTGGACCATGTTTCCTCTAGAACTTCGTGAACCACTTCTTCTGAGCTGTACTCATGACCCCGGAAACGCCTCACCTGAGTTTCTTTGAATGCTTTGGCCAAGAGCAGATCTGGGATGTCAGCCAATGTGGGAAATAAATAAGTAGTTATATGCGGGGGAGTGGGAGTAAGGTGTGCAATTGCTCCATTTATGTGGGGTCGAGGAGGATGAATCTCTTTGTCTTCTTCATCACGTCTTCGTTTTAAACGTTTCATTCTGAAAATGGGTAGTAACGGGAATGTGTATGAGTGGTCTGCAATTTGGGTTGGAATTCCATGAATGGATGGAGTCCACGTGGGTTGTTTGCTTATCGAATTCTATTGCATCTGCATTTCGATGTTACATTGACGACAGTATAGTAGAATAAAAACTGCATCTTACGAATTTTGTAGCCAGTTTTCATTTTGCAGTTTTCATAATTTGTAAAGGCAATAGATTCTGCCTTCGGTTGTGGAGTAATCTCAGAGAGAATTTAGAACTTCATTCAGAAGAAATCATCGATCGCCAATATGAACGATGTAACAAGTGATCAGGAGCAAGAGGAATCCCGCCATTCATCATCTACTAATATAGTTTCGAAAACTCAATCTACAGTGAGTGTACCAAGCTTGTATGATGCGATACAAACATACAATAAAAATGGCTCCCAACAGCAACTTGCTTTCACAACTGAGGAGCTTGAACTCAATCCCAATGACGCCACTCGCACCTCATCCGGGTCAGGAAAATCCTGGAAAAGTCCTTCAAGATATGGTAATAGACACTCAGGTAGGATCACAAGCGACGGGATGGTCGACCCCACCATGAATAACCTCACCGCTATCTCCACTGTCCCTACCAGCGTTGTTAGTCAGATTAATCGGGAGTTCGGACAAGGAAATAACCCCATACCACTGAGAGCAAAACCAACAGTAACAACCATTTTGCGGCATCATCATGCGTTACAACGTGTTGAGAAAAAGAGCAGGGATAAGTTGGACTCCTTATTAATTTCGAATCTTTCCCTTGTGGATCCTGAAACTTTGGTAAAGGAGCAGGAAAAGAAGCAGGCGGAGGAAATCAAAGCCGCCGAAGCTAAAAGGCTTGTCCAAGCCAAATTGGCATATGAAAGGGCTATCGCTGCGAGTCGCAAAGTGGCAGATAAGAAGCAGAGAATAGCAGATGAAACTAGA
The DNA here is from genome assembly GCA_036850725.1 of Orchesella villosa. Lineage (NCBI taxonomy): Eukaryota > Metazoa > Arthropoda > Collembola > Entomobryomorpha > Orchesellidae > Orchesella > Orchesella villosa. Next base: position 15,984 of record JAANSM010000208.1, on the reverse strand, counting down.
ATGAAAGTGCGTTATATACCCATACTTATCCTTATGCGTTGTAATATCAACTTGTGTATAAAACTGGAATGTTTCATAGGAGCGAGAATGGCAGACCTGTGTGACAGAACAACGGGAAGCTGACAAAGTGCGACGTAAGCAAATGACGGAAACACTGGTCAAAGCTAATGAAGACTCCAAGCGCGCCTTCGAGCAAATGCTTCTATCAAAGCATGAAAAGGCAATGAAAGTTCGGCAAGAAACTGAGCAACTTCAAGCAGATGCCAAGCAAAAGCAAAAGGAGGAGGATCAAAAGAGACAGGATCGCATTCAACAAATTCAAGCTCAAAAACTAGCCCTACGCCGAACTAAAGTGACAACGGGTAATCCAAACCAATTTTATAGAAGCATTGCCATTCCTGAAACTCAAATTAAACTGAGACTTCAAAAAGAAGAGGAGGAAAGGAGGATACAAGAGCAACGGCGAAAAATACAAGCAGCTAAACAACTCAAATCCGTGAAACTTATCAAGGCAATGAAAAAGATACAAAGTCACGAACACATTTCCCAATTCGGAAAGAGTCAATCTCGAGGAATAAAAACTGCTCAAGAGGTTTCTCCAGAGACTGTGAGTTTAAAAACAACAAAAAATGGAGAAATCCACGGAATGCTCCAAGAATTAGAAACTCTTAGAAATGAAAACAATAAATTGCGAAATAAAGAGCAGCAGCGAAGAGGTCAGTCGCTTGTTCCCGCGCCATCATTTAGCCTAACAAAAGTAGGAGCACGAACTAGTACGATTCCCAAAGGCTATCCAAACTTTTTACGCCCTAATCCCTTTGGAATTTTAAGTATTGGAAAGCATTAGCAATTTGTTACTACAAGATTTTAAAACGTGTAGAAAAAATAAATCGAACAAAAAGAGAATATATATTATGTATATTATGACTATATTTTATGTGGCCTAAATGTTGATATGCTTTGATCTGCAGTCAGCGAACTTTTCGAGTGACCTTACTCCTAATTTAGCAAGCAGAGTCCGACATTGAGAGCTGCTGCTCCAGCCTAATGTATTACGTAGTCGAGCAGGAAGCTGCTGCTTTATGAGTGGTTCGTTGAATGATCAACTCTCAAGTGTTTTTGTTATTGGCCACGTTCATATAAACACTGCTGAGCATCACAGCTTCATTTCTTTCACTGTTGTACTTTGTCCACTTGCCACTTTATTCATCATTCATCCTAACCCATAAATTTACAATAAAGTCAATTAAGCTGGCTAATTTTGTCATCGTAAAAACCACACTCTCCGTAATTGATCCGATTTCAATTAGTTGGCATAATGGGAGAGTTGTAAGTAGCCCCAAAAATCCAATAATAGGTTGTCTTGTCCGCTGAGATGATTGTGCGTTCGTGGAATTGGTCGTATTTTCGAGTTTAAGAATAATATGCGTTTCCCTGAGGTGTTGTTGATTTTGACATTTTACGTCAGGTCAACACACCACGAGGCATTTGTACCACCTCCTACTCCTCCTCCTCAAAACGACAGAAATTTTACTAATAACGGAAGTGGTGCAAATAATATTAGTGGCGAGGGAGACTTTGCAAAGAGAGGCTATGGGGAACCATGTACTTGCGATCTGGATTGTAACTTTGGGCGATGGCTGATCTGCCAGAACGGCTACTGTAATTGCGCCAAGAAATCTTTTGTTTTCGACTACACTCGTCAAACTTGTGTGGTTCGGTTGAGTGAAAAATGTTTTGAAATTGCTCAAGAGTACATTGATTATAACCCCAAAGATTTACCTCCAACTATTCGCTGTGTTGAAGGAGCATTTTGTAGCATGTCTGCTGGAGGTGTTTGTGCCTGCAACACTTATGGCTACTACCAGTCCCTCGATGGTACCACTTGTCAACGAAAAAAGAACTATGGTCAACCTTGCACCCGTGGCCTAGAGTGCAAGTCGGATGTGTGTTCTGGTCCAGACGGAAAATGCATTTGTAACATTGGCGAGTTTTATCACAAGCGCCGGAAGCGGTGTGTCAGTCTAGTGGGAGCAATTTGCTTCGGGGATGATGACTGCCTGGATAACGGTGTTTGTCTGGAACACCTCGCCGTCTGTGGGTGCTCAGAAGACTACTTGGAGACACAGAGTAAAACTTGTGAAATGAGGTTGAGCTATGGAGACTCATGCACAGAGGCAAATCCTTGTAACAACCCGGAGTTGGCTTGCATTGACAGCATGTGCGTGTGCAAGTATTCTAATCACCAACAATTTGAAAATGACACTGGCCACTGTCTCAGCTTTCCAGGTGGGCCTTGTGTGGAGGATCAAAATTGTGTCAAAAACTCGAAATGTGAGCAAGGACAAAATAACATGTTTCAGGAGTGCCGTTGTGAGGAAGGACACCTGGAAATGCCAAATGGACAATGTGAGCGGTTTAGTGGACAAGGCGAAGCTTGTCAATTTAGTTCCGAGTGTGATCCCCTCCCACCTCTCGTTTGCCTTGAGGGCTCCTGTGACTGTCGCGACTTCCTCACGAAATATGAGTTAGAGACGAGGTCTTGCAGAGGCTTGGTGGGATCCAGGTGTTCCCAAGATAGGGACTGCACAAGGGGTGCATTGTGTTCTCAAAGTAATCTTCAACTGCCAGGCAGATGTCAATGTCAAAATAGTTTTAGTGTTAGTCGTGATCGCACTTGTGTTCCCATTTAAATTTTTTGTACTTTCCAAAAAAATGCACAATATACTATATTATATTAACTTAAGTCTATAGTTAATGTCATTTATATTGTTACAAAATAAAAAATCTATTTAAAACTACCATCTGCACTCTAGATCATTATCAATAAACGGCTTGCATATGTAGTTGAAGTGTCATTCTTTTTGCACGTGGGTTACAATCGTATGATTTTATCTTTGCATGAACAACGTTATATCATAAAGCAACGTTCATTCTAAAAGTCACGCTTAAAATATATTATGCCACACATGTACATATAGTTGCCCGTCCTGCCTTTCGGCATTAAACAGGATGTTGCGAATTTCGCCAATTTGGCTTGGATGATGGGGCTCTAGACAGACACTTACAATTAATCACTCCTCCATGCACTTCATCTTCTGAAGGTTGTCAACCACTTGATCATCTCAAATCTTGTGATTTTTAGTCATCTCATCTCGTTCTGAAAATAGAACTTAGAGTTGTTCTTCTGGACTTTTATGAAATAATAATATTATATAATATTTGTTTCACAGTTTCAATTTTTAGACTTACATGTATATTACACAGATACTGAAAATATTACCAACCAAATTCACTGCAAAATGTGTAACGCACGCACATTTAGCTGTGTTACTTTCTTTTCATTTCTAACATTTTCCATTTCCCTTGGAATAATCACCAGTGTACCATACCCGGATGATGACTCCGGAAAAAAGTATGGGGACAGTTGTGAATCAATGGAGTATTGCCACGGAGAGCTTGTCTCTTGTCAACATGGCACTTGCTCTTGTTTCACACCTGAAGACATGATTTACGATGATCATTCACATGGTTGCGTCGTGCTAGCCGGAAGGAAGTGTGAGATCAATTCAGAGATATGGAAAGTCAGTGTGAATTGTATTGAAGATGCGTATTGTGACGAGAATGGAGTTTGTTTATGCTCTAAAGGATTCTACCATAGTTCCAACGGGACCTGCATCAAAAAGAAGATATACAAGGAGACCTGTGTTAATGATCAAGAATGCGATAGTACAGCCTCAAAAACCCTTGTTTGTGTTAATGGGGCTTGTTCTTGCGACAAGCGTGGTATTGCAAAGGCTATTTCTTCTATTTTTAATGATGCACGAATTTGATATTATAGAGGTTGTAATCATGTCTGTTTTTTCTGTAAAAATGATAATAAACAGGCCAGGTTTATGATGAGCGAAGACAAGCATGTGTCGCTGTAGTGGATTCTGAATGCGAGAAGGAAGATGAGGACATTGAGTGCATCTCTAATGGCATATGTCGACAAGGAAGGTGTGTTTGTAAACAAGGATATGCGAAGAGCACTTCAGGAAAGTGTGACCTGGGATTCGGAGCGGAATGCAATTCAGTTGAGGGACAGCGGTGTGCAGATATCTATTTCACGTGCATTAACGGTCATTGTCAATGGTTTGTCTCCGGCATAAAAATTATGTAATTATTTATGCACTTTTCAAGAAGTAGATTTTTACTGTTAAATGTTATTTCTTCTTTAGTAAGCATCCCCTTCATCAAGTGTTTGATGAGAGGACACAAGAATGCGTCAGTATGGTGTATGGCCCTTGCACATTTCCTAAAAAGGACTTTATGGGAAAAACAAAGAATGTCACAGGAATCTATGATATTCAGAAATGTATAAAGAATTCCCTCTGTGTAGACAAGGGATTCTACTCAGAGTGTGAATGCAAACCTGGCTACGTACAAGCAAAAGTGGGAACTTGCGCTCCAGGTTACATGGAAAGCTGTGATGTAGATGAATGTGAACCAACATTATATTGTCGAAATAACCGATGTGATTGTCTGGATTATTTGCAGACTTATGATCCTACAATTAAGCAGGTAATCAAGCCATTTTATCTTATATTTAGATATAGCCACTTGTTATTATTGCAGTAACTTATAAAAGATGTAACTAAAAATGTCCTCTTTATATTTGCCAGTGTGTCGGCTTGGTGGGTTCAAGATGCTCAAAAGATAAGCCAAATTGCGTGGAATTTGCAAGCTGTGTCATAACAGAAGCTGAGATATCAGGACAATGTATTTGTGACAAGTATTCACTCGAGATAGCTAACAGAACGTGCGCGTACAGTGTTTGATAAACATCATTGTGCACACTTTTGTACTTTCTTTGTTTTCACTGAATAAATTGTTGAACATAACGGCATACCATTTATGAATAAATCACTATAAAAAGTAAATGATAATGGGAATTCATTTTTAGTTCAGTAATTGAAGCGTTGCATAACACAGGAACAATGTACCAAGCTCATAAGTTTTTCTTTGTGAATCCAATAAATTGGTTTACTTCGCAAATCTTAATATTGCAACTTCTTGCAGAAGTTAGTCCAAATGGCTTCTCAAGAACAATCATTTCCGACCAGGATCAAATTTTAATTACCCCCGTAAAACGACTGTCATTTTATGGAGAATCTTGTGAGGTTACTTCAGACTGCGCGTCCCATACCGGACTGACTTGCTCCAATTCAACATGCCTTTGCGCATCCGGATTCATAGCTCGTTTAAACCCTGACAAATTACTAGAAAGCAAGACGACCGAATGTGTCATCAGAGCTGGTTCAAAATGCGGTGTAATAGATAACACAGTGCAAACTTCCGAAGATACAGGAGTTAGCAAAACATACAAAAGACCATTTACAACGTATCTCTGGTCAAAATTCAGAAAAAGCATTCCATTTCTTGATGGACAAGTTTCAGATTCGGAATGCGTTGACAATTCTTATTGTGTTCAAGGGATTTGCACATGCCTTCCAGGATACTTTCGAGATCATCGTGGCCTTTGTCTCAAGAAACGAACGTTATTCCAGCCTTGTCGAGAAAATGATCATTGTCGTTCCTCCGAAGGACTCGTTTGTGATCAAGGGAAATGTCAGTGCACAAGATCCATGGTTTTCGATCGGATAGCTAGGAAGTGTTATCTTCCAGCTGGGAGTGTTTGTGACGCCTACTCATCAGATATTGACATGGAGTGCGTAAGGAATTCAGAATGTTCTAATGACCGTTGTGTTTGTTTAGCTGGGTTCACACCATCTTCAGATGGAACATGCGGCGTAGCTTATGGTCAATCTTGTAATGGGAAAGAAAAGATTTGTTCAGACATTCAATTAATGTGTAGATCTGGAAGTTGTCAATGTAAATATCCCATTCATCAAATCTACAATGCGACTTTAAATCAATGTTTGAGCAAGCCAGATGGACCATGTGACCCAAATTATTTGGAGCCTGGAACTGGAAACAATACTGCATTTTCCTTTAAATGTGTTCCTTTCTCAGAATGTAAACTTTCAGAGGAAGAAGGTGCCACGCCCTTTAAATATTCATGCAAATGTAAAAATGGCTATGCAGAAAGCCAAATTGGAGAATGTGACCCAAGCTACTCCGCAGTTTGCAATGAGGACGATGATTGTGATTCAGTAGCCCAATTAAGTTGCATCAACGGGATCTGTTCGTGTCCGGATAAAATGCTTAGTTTTGACTGGACAAAGAGGAAATGTGTCGGGAAAGTTGGAGCTCGCTGCAAGTTTATCCAGTTGGAACGATTTTTGAGCATGAGGGTGGACGTGCCAACAGAATGCGTTCATAATGCAATTTGCGTCGAAAACGTGTTTAGATTGGATGGGCGCTGCCAGTGCAAAAGCAACTATACACATTCCACAACTTATGAAAAATGCATTTGAGGATATATCTCTCCAAAACTCATCTCAACTTTTGATTATTTTACTAAAGCTTTTATTACTTTTTACATTCGCATTTTGTAATTCGCCTTGATTTACTGACCTCAATTGAGGAAGCATGTTATAAAAAGAAATTAAGTAAAACCAGACGTTGAACTGAAAGTGGATCTCAAGTATGATCATGATGGTGGTATCTGATCTGTCAATTACGATTAAAGAGAGTGTAAAACGGAGAGAAGCAGCACACTTAATGCGCACGCATTTCATAGCTATTCATTTAGAAGTTCTGTTAAGGAAATCTAAAAGCAAACAAGTGAAGCATATTATACTTTATGCTGTGTTCATATTATAAGTTACCCTTGAAAAATTAAAATGTAATTAATTACACTTCAGTTCCCATCAACAGCAGCTAAGGCAAAAAAACGAGCAATTCCTTCCAAAGAGATAGAAAGAAGAACGAATAAACTAATTTTATTTATTGCACTTGCGCCATCGGCTACTGCCTAAGCATCCTTGCATATTTTTCTCTTACTTTTAACTGGACTGGGTTTTTCGTGCAAAATGGTAAATTTGATTTTAGTTGTTCCAACTGATTTTTAAAATTGTTTTGATTAGTTGAATTGTTAAGGTTTTTGTTATTGTTTAAATTAGAACGCATTCAAGTTACTTTGCTACATCCTCTGGATTTTTACCATGAATCTGGCCTATGCCTACATGGACATGTATCTCCTCAAAGGTTATAAAGAAAGCTGTTCCAATGACTCCAACCCTTGTAACTCCGTCAAGTTTTTGAGCTGTCTGGAGGGTCAGTGTGTTTGTGCCGCCCCTGACGAAATGATTTATGATCATCACCGAAATCAATGTGCAGCACTGGCCAGCTACTCCTGTCTCCGGCCAATGCCCGACTCGAATTCAGTGCAGGATCCAAAATACCAGATGCAATGTGTCGAGAATGCAAAATGCTTATTTCCAGGTATCATTTTTATGTTTTATTTTTTACATAACTATTCGTGCATGACACAAAATTCATTATAATGAATTCAAGTTAATGAACTCAAGTTACATTAACGTCTATTTTAATTCAGGGGACGTCTGCCAATGCCAATTCCGGTATGCCAAACACAATGTATTGTTAACTTATTGTCTTTTGCTGGTATGTACATAATTCTGAGTGCATTTAAGAGCGATTTAAAAATTATAGCTACTACGAGGCGGACAACCATACATGTATTCAACAACATTCTTATGGAGCCGAGTGCTCCATTGATGAGCACTGCGATCAATTTAAATTTTTTTCTTGTCTCAACGGCAAGTGTTCCTGTGACCCCAACAAGAATCACCACTACGACACGAAGAACGACAAGTGTCTGGTACCGGGTACGATGTAGTATATTATAAATATTTTTAATGTATTTTTAGACTATCCTCCTTTTTCTATATCATAATAAGTATTTGTCATGATCATGGATTCTTAAATTGCAAAGTTGGAGAAAAATGTCGTGTCATCGAATTTACGTCAATTAGTGAGAAGCACTTCAAAACGGATGAATGTGCGGAGCACGCAAATTGTGACACAGGAATGTGTAAGTGTAATCCAGGCTACCGTATCTCAAAAGACAAAACTTGCGGAAGGGAGTTGGGAGACACTTGTGATTCCCAAAATAAAAAGTGTGCAGACATCCAGTTTACTTGTCGAAACAAAGCGTGTGACTGCAAATATCCCCTTCATCAAATTTCAGATTTGAATACGTCATCTTGTATCAGGTATTCTAATCGCAACTTAAGACAAATGAATAATATAGTAGATCTCAAAGATGTATGTTTCCAACTAGAATTTTTATTTAGTCTCGTGGCAGGTCCTTGCACAACTGATCGTGAGGCAAAACATGTGGTCGATCCTCATTTTATCCAGAACTGCACAGAAAACGCCTTTTGTCAGGAGTCTCAAGCGTTCAGCTACTGCAAGTGCAAAGAGGGATATGTGGAGACAAATGATGGGCTCTGTGTCAAAGCGTATGGGCAAAGTTGTGAGACCGATGATGAATGTGACAGTCTTGCCCCCTTGGCTTGTATTGAAAATAAGTGCGACTGCGCTGATAGCCTTCAAGTGTTTGATGATAAATTAAGGAGATGTGTTGGTCTCGCTGGTAGCAGATGCTGGAAGGATGCCAACTCTACTTCAGCAGTTTGCACCAGCAACGCATATTGTGTTAAGGTACGTTTGCATTTAAGGCTTACACCTGACACCCTTATTTAAACGCATTGCAGAATATATACCATTTTATGTTTCTTATGTAGGCGAATTCTCACCTAAACTATGGGAAATGCATCTGTGTTCGAGGATTCGTGACGACAAGTCAGAAGACCTGTGCCAAGTCTAATTGACAGAAAATGGGTGAGACGGAAGAGGAAGTGGTTTTAAAGCTAAATATTAGTTCTACTAACTTTAGACATCGTAGTAGTCTTAACAGTTCTAAGTATTATATTCTCGATGATACATGCAATTTTATTGTCTCTACTGGAGCCACTTTACCCAACGCCTATATTATGTTCATTTACATTGAGTTACAATTACTCATGTTCAATATCTATATATATTTAGTTCTTTAAAAACGCTGTAAGTATGTATTTGTATGAAGTTTGCCCATCAAATGTCAAATCTAATTTTCCGTTCGAGAACACGCGAAAATAATAATAAATATTCTGCAATTTACTTTTATTTACTCCATACTACGTCGTGGTAAAAGACATGCGTAATTAACGAGATCCATAAGAGTGTTATGATAGAATGCATATGCTACAGCTATCCTCGATCCTCCTCTAAGCAGAAATCGATACAAGGCAGTCATTGCATCAAAATCCACATAATATCCAAAGGATATTCCGCACATTGCAAACTTACTCCTATAAGTATATTCGCTGCTAGCATAAAATTTCGCATCTTCCATGCATTTTCATCCATTCTCGATCCTTCTGCCTTCTGGTCCTACATCTTGTTGAGTGTATACAAAATTTCTTCATCATCGCATCACATATGCACATATAAAACATGTTGAAGTCTTTCTTTCATAAGAAGAGAAACTGGTGTTGGCGTGCTGCGTGCCTATCCCTTATCATATTTCTATACACGTCCTCAATCCCCCTCTTTTCTCCCGTTTCAATATTACACGGGGAAACCATACTCCACCAACCATATACTAGCAATCATCCTCGTCATTATCCTTTCCTCACAAAACTCTGCTACTCCATGGACCGGTTTTGTGTGTGTGTAAGTTTACATGCATCTCCAATTCCTTATTCCAAACATGTCTCTTTCTATTCAAAGAGAAAGAATAGGAGAAAAGTTGGAGGTAGGAGAAATATATATGTAGATACTTGAGGTCTCTCATCTTCGTTTTCACCTTGCTTCGCCTTCTTTCACTTTCATTTCACTTTCACCATCTCACAATAACAATATAGTGTCTCGCCTCTCTATTTTTCCTCGCCACAGATTATTATTATTTTTCTCCGCAAGGCACGCATTTCTACTGCACTGCATCAAACAAACAGGGAAACCCATTTTACTTCTCATCGCTTTTACTCCTTATTAGTTTTTACATCGTTTTCTCATTTCCCAGCTTTGTGGTGTTTAAGACGAGTGAGCAGTAAACAAAAGGGCGCACCAAAATAGAAATATATATGTAGATACTTGAGGTCTCTCATCTTCGTTTTCACCTTGCTTCGCCTTCTTTCACTTTCATTTCACTTTCACCATCTCACAATAACAATATAGTATCTTGCCTCTCTATTTTTCCTCACCACAGATTATTATTATTTTTCTCCGTAAGGCACGCATTTCTACTGCACTGCATCAAACACACAGGAAACCCATTTTACTTCTCATCGCTTTTACTCCTTATTAGTTTTTACATCGTTTTCTCATTTCCCAGCTTTGTGGTGTTTAAGACGAGTGAGCAGTAAACAAAAGGGCGCACCAAAAGGGGGAATAGCAGGTAAAATATTTATGTATCTTTTTTATAGTATAAGAAACAAGTGTATAAAATAACATTGAATTTGATCGTATATTCCATATATGAATAAAGTTGTTTTCCACGAATCATGTTGAATTGCACACATTCGATCAGAATACAAATTGCGGGAGAAAGAGAAAGAAAATGTAATAAAAATCGTGTGAAGTGAGGTGTGGAATGAGTTTGGGCTCCGATTCCTTTTAAATATTTTATTACATTCACTCACGCAATGTAATATAATGCTTCCCGTTTTTTATCCTTTTGTGTTACCTGAGATGAGACCACCTGATGGATTTCGTGTTGTGTAATAGTCGAAAATGAAAATTGATTGTTACTTTCAGAAAGATGAATCCAAAATTGATTCTGCTTTTGCTGGCGTCCCTCGTAATCATCAACTCTTCAGAAGGTGGGACAGGCCATAGACAACAGTATGCGGATGTCTGCAATAAAAGTCGAAAATGTGACTTTACCAAATATTTCCGCTGTCGGCAAATGAAATGTGTGTGCTACAATCCTCCAGGCAAGGAAGAGCTCTACTATGACGAGACAGCAAGGAGATGTGTTGGAAAGCACGGGACAGATTGCGCACAAAAATTTTATCCTTTTGATGACGAAGATCCAAACATGTTTCACATGCGAGGAGCAACCACAAATCATTGGCGATATGGGAATGGAACGTTGAGATGTGGGGCCAACGCTTTTTGTGACTTTGACGGGAAGGACCACTTTTGCAAATGTCGCAAAGACTATTATGGCGCAATGGACGGCACCTGCATGAAACTGAAAGGGTATGGAGATTCGTGTAAATTAGATATGGAATGTGACCCAGACTCCTACCTTCTATGTGGTGACGACGGCACTTGCAAGTGTGACAACGTGACGGCTACTCGAGTTTACGACTCCAATCTCAACAAATGCACTGTTCAGGCTGGGGTGAAGTGTGAGACGAAGCGGAACAAGGATGATGGACACATTGTGGATGACTGTCCTCAAGACTCTTTTTGCGAGGAGAATGTCTGTCGCTGCGGATTTGGGACGCAGATCCACAGTGACCGCACTTGCCAGCGGGGTTATGGCATGGAATGTGGTCCTGACCATCCTTGTGGAGACTCTAAACTCTCCTGCAAATCAAAGGTTTGTCAATGCAAGTACCCATTTCATATGGAGTATGACGAGTCACTGGGACAATGTGTGTCATTGGCATCAGGGCTTTGCTCGCTGAATGAGACGTCAGAATACACAATTTACTGCACAAACAACGCTGAATGCGTGCAGAGAAACACGTTCACAGAGTGCGCTTGTAAACCAGGCTATCTTCAAACGGAAATCGGAACTTGTGCTAAGGTGTTTGGCTCAGCTTGTGAGTCGGACCAGGAATGCGATCAATATCCTCCGTTGTCTTGTATTAACAACAGATGCGATTGTCAGGATTTGCTTCAGTCTTTTGATGAAAAAAATAGGAAATGCAGGGGCTTGTTAGGAACGCGTTGTCAGCTTAATGAGGATTACTCATGTATTGAGAATTCCAAGTGTGTTCATTATGAGCTGGATGAGCAGGGGAAAATCGGAAGGTGTATTTGTAAACAGGGATTTAAAGGTTCTGGAAACAGAACCTGTGAACCAGTAATATAAACTTGGAAGGCATAATAAACTGAACGGATTTCCAATGGGGGTGAGCATAAAAGTTTGTCACAAAGACACATAAAACCAACCAAAAAGAATTATGCTAAAAATTATACTTGAATTTTTTTTTAATGTTTAAAACTCACTCATCATGAGTCAAATGTTTCACTATATCTGTTGAAAATACATAGTCGATTTTCTCATTACATTTTCCTTGTGCCAAATTGGAACTAACAGGAGGTGGTGTTTAAATATTATAACCAAAAAAAACTATTCGGAAAACAATCTTGTTAATATCTCAGTCTGAACACTGTAGCTCTTTCAAATACTAAAACAAATCTTACTCATCCCACTTCCAAAAATTCCTTTGATAAAAAATTGGAGTTTAAACTCTAAAATGTGAAATGTAATATATTCCGGTGATAAAAGTAGATACACAATCTTGGCATGGAACAATACATTTTGTCATTCGATTGTGAGGATAAATTCGGCATCTAGAATTTCAAAATTAGAAATTTGACCTTCTTCAGTCTTGGGCCAGAGAAACTAAATAACATTATATAGCGTTGTCAATCTTGTCATATGGCATTATCTACTCAGAATGGAGATATCACTTATCTTCCACCTGTACAACTTTTGACTTAAACAAAAAATCTATCTTTAATATTTTATCCGGATCATATAAATGTGAAAACAATTTACCAGTCAGTATTACTACTAACAATTCTATTAACTACTTCGATTCTACAAAAAAATGCGTATAATCAGATCAAAATGTCTACACATTCAAGAGATTCTACATGTATACATAGTTTGCCAAACTTTCTACTACCTGTATTCAATCTTGTTGTGAAGATCCATAGTCATATACTATATTTACTGTCTGTAAAGGTGAGAGAAGTATGTTGTACTTGTACATATATGCTCCCTGATTTAAAAAAATGTCTAGATGTTGTGATATTTCTAGTTTATAGAAATAGAGATACATTCAATTCCATGATACATGTTCTACTCTATACATGTTTATTGTTCCTAAAGTATACTTGCGTTTAAAAAAATTAAAATACAACGAATACATTTACAATAATACTTATACATATATAGGTTTATTAGTTTAAATTAGAAATCAGGTACAGGAAAAAGTTTGAAAATGTTACAATGATATGTATTTATTAAGAACGAGAATTAAGTATACGTTATAAGATGTAACGAAATGTAATCAAAAGGCTGCGTGGTTCCGTGTCGTAAATAAGGTACGTTGTACGTGTGTAGTGTCAGTCGAAATTGGGTTAAAGACTGTCAACGGAATACGGCCGAAGTCGAAAGCAACGAACACGAAATATCTAAGTAGGCATACTGATTGAGAAGGGGCTGGTGGTGTGTAAAACGAGAAAGAAAACACTGGAAATATATTGTAGACATGTAGGACTAATGTTAGGACTAGTGCTAATGTTCTCTTTAATACATTATCTGGGATTTAATGTAAAATTCTTAGTAGTCGACAATAAAAGTTAAACCATTTTATTCCTAACTCTTTGCACTTAGCTTCTTTTATTTTAAACCTCTTGCTGAATTGTTTAGAGCTTTTGTAAGTACGAGTACATTGAAAGCAATACAGAAACTTAAAGCATGGATAGCTACTCGCATATGAATGCCATATAAAATTATATAACATTATTAATTATGGGTTGACTACACAGATGAATTTTTCTGTATGTCGCTTCCAAATTGGATAGATCCATCCTTGCAATTCATTCCTGTGCCTGTACCAAATTGTAACATTACAACCAGGTATGTGGCAATAGTTCCGATTACCTGCATAATGACATTTATGAACACTTCAAGATATATTCTGAAATCATGCTTCATTTGGTTACTGAGCAAGAATGGTTAGGGTATATACCGTTGTGAACAGTTTCTTGTCCATCAAAAAGTACCCTGAAGCACTCATACAATCAGGTGGTTCAATTTGCAAGTACAAAGTCCTTTCTGAAATCGCCACCTTAATAGAATTTCAAAATAAGACTTGACACACCTTCCCCGAATCAAACCTATTTAGTTTAGCGTTAAAAACTAACAAAACTGTGAGTATAATCATTACCTTAGTTGTTGCACTTGCTATGCCCTTTTTGATGTTCCGATGACAGGTTTTCATCTGCACATAATTTTTTTATGCTTAGGTCACATACTAATAACAAACAGCTAAAAAGTATGCCAAAGATATTACCGCCTTAAACAAAGCTCCTCCACAGTCGCAAACTCCATGAAACCAAATCAAGTACGGCATAACAATGGCCAAATTCAAGAGCAGCAGGCTTGTATTACCATTACCAGGTCTGGAAATCATGAAGAAAATATTGATAGTGTGTGCAAATGATCATTGCCAAAATTTCGAGGGCCATATAGACTCCATAAATACATCCAAGTAAACATTTCAGGTCCAGCAATTCATTGTAAATCTCCAGGACTTCCTGAAACAGCACAGGACTTTGCGAGTTCATCAGTACCCCTTGCCCATCCTGCCTCAATGATATATTACCCAGCGTATGGAAACAACTATGCATAACACATATGAATGTGGTGAAGCACGTCGAGTGTAATATGTGAAGAGAAAGCATGCCAGAGTAAAAGGCAAATCCTCCCAACATAACGCAATAGTAGACGGAATTGTATTCTTGTGAAATTAGATACGCACTAATTTCATCTTGGAAACTGATCATGTAGCACGTCCCAAAAACAAATGTGAACATGAGCCAAACCACAATCTTCATTCGGGCACTTCTGTATGAAGGAACCAGATCTAAATGACTTGGACAGCGGGACACAAGTTTTAAAAGAACTGCTTGCAAACGATTCCAGAATCCTGCCAACTTTTTAGCTCTCAATGCCATAAATACGTAGCTCATTTGTGCAGCAAATATTTGACTTAAGACCAAGATGATTTCTGTCACAAACACTACGCAATTCTTCTCTTGTTCCGAATTCATGTACTTCATAATCGGTAAAAAGAAGGTTGTGTCGAAGATGAAAACCCCGAATATGATTAAACTATACGCGACGTTCCAGCTAAAATAGTTGAAGGTAGCCAGACCATTCTTGAATTTTAAGTGGTTGACAACCTAAAAGTTTAACGAGGCGAAGGTAAGGCTGAAATATTTTCTCGAGAAGAAGTTGAGGTTCTGTTAGCTCGAGTAGGTGAAAGGTCTTTCTAGGATGAAATTGCTTCGATTTTGCCATCACTTCGGGATAATAGGGCTTGATTTTTTGAGGAAATAAAATTGTTTCGAAGGCTGATGTTGAAGCTTGACCTGATCTCAAAGAATTCATGATGCTGAGAAAAGCCTTTAAGAAACGGAGGACTTTTTGAGAAATTCAGACCACACTACTTACCTATCTTTCATGTAGCAATGGAATAACTATTTTTTGGAAGGAAACGCCCTTGTATCAATTTAATATTTAGTGCCAAGCAAACAAACTAGTAATTTTTTATCATGTTGTCTCATTCTAATTATCTAAATGTATTACCGAAATAAAGAGAATATCTTATATCACCATCACATACATCTTATTTTATTTGCGTGCGAGCCAATTTTATTACAATTATAGCTGCTCCGGGATTAATTGTCTGTGCACAGTCGGGGCACGGAAGTAAAATAACCTGTCAAGCCCGAACGTAAAGAACTATGTAGCAAGTTGAGGTCATCCAGAATTTAAGAGCTGGTCTTAATTTTATTATAAGAAAAATATCAAGGAAGATTACGTCATTGCTATTTCGATTAGATTACTCTGCGCTATTTTTTTATACCCGTAAACCATACCTTATGAAAGAATTCATTGCATCCTTTTTTATAGCGAGGTTTAATTAGATTTTACACAGAGCTGTACTTTTTTCTAACCCTGATCGATTAGTTAAGACAATAATTCTAGAAGTTAAC